>JAQFXL010000719.1:0-17352 GCA_034693445.1 Edwardzetes edwardsi
AGAAACATTTTCTCGTTTTAATGACATTTGATTGGAAAGGTTGGGCTTATCCTCAAAATAGTCTCATTTATTATTAAAATTATACGCTTTTGAAAGTCAATCATTATATTTATGGCGTATATCGCGATATTAGCGTTTAGTTTTAATTTGATTAAAATAACTTTTTCACAATAGAGTTCACAATTTTGATAAGACTTTGAATTAATGACAGATTTGTTTAACTCATAATGAGTATGATTTTCACTAATCTTTTTCATCAATTTTATGGAATATTTAACAATTCATTCAATTAGTTTCGGAATGTTTTCAATTAATTGCCTTTTATTTCGAAAATTGTTTTGAAGTGATCTCCAGAATAACCGAATTCAAGACATAAAACCACTGGCTTTCGACGGACTAAAACTACTCAAAATATTGTAAGTTGTATCTGATTTTTACCAATATTTTGAATGATTATCATGATGATATTGAAAATTTTATTGTCCTTATTTTAGCTAGCTCACATATTGAACTTTGATTATTCCATAACCTTATTAATTATACCATTTCCTCACTTATACACAAAAAAGTATAAAAAACAAAACATTTGTTACAATATTTTATATTTTGCTCGTTTTGAATGAAAATACTGTCAAAAATTAAAGCTAACAAACAGTAAAAAAATCCATAGGATTTGTGTCATATGTTATGTGAAATTTGATGGATTAAATGTCAAAACAGTCCAACTTTTATGAGTTATATTCAGAATTTTTGCTTCAAATTATTATTTTGGGGTCATTTCTGTGAGATTTGGAGTTAAAAACAATGCAAAACTTTTTGCCTGATTTTCATATCAAGAAAAATAACAAAACTTTTATCAATTTTTTTCCAAACTATTATTTGTTTTGATTTTTCTCAATGAAGAGAAATAAATGGAAATTCGCTGAAATCACTGCCAAACGCCTTATCAAAACTTAACGCTTTACGCGAACTGTAAGTTTGTTTTATTGAATTGATCAAGAACATTCTAATCTTCACTTTTTTGTTTTTCAAAGGACTCTTGCAAACAATCAAATCGAATATTTAGCCGAAGATTCCTTCAAAAACAATTCATTTTTGACAATTTTGGAGATTAAAGGCAATCCATTGGAAGAGGTGGCCAATAATGCATTCATCAATTTGCCCTTTCTTAAGAAACTGTGAGTAAAGAAAGTGCCAAAATCTAGGTTATCCTCTAATTCAATGCATTTAATTACTTATTGGGTTATAAACCTAACGCTGTTTGATATCTTTGTCTGAAATCTAATCGTTAAGTCTGTCGACGCTTTGCATCAATGAATTTGCTCTTAACTTTTGTGGCGAAGTATTTCAGTCATCGAAGTGATCAATGTTTGAAAGAATGACAACTTCTTGAACTAGACTTTGATATCTTTCCAATATTCTTATAGTATGTCAAAAATGACGGTTTCTCTGAAGAAATGACAAAAACCATAAATAGAAATAATAAGCATTATATTCAACGACTCTTCTTATGTGTCCATTGAATGAGATAT
This sequence comes from Edwardzetes edwardsi, assembly GCA_034693445.1. Lineage (NCBI taxonomy): Eukaryota > Metazoa > Arthropoda > Arachnida > Sarcoptiformes > Ceratozetidae > Edwardzetes > Edwardzetes edwardsi. Next base: position 1,533 of record JAQFXL010000719.1, read on the forward strand.
GACTCGGTTTTCCTCAAATCCTTCTAAAATTCCTCTCTAACTGTCGACTATCGGAAGAACACACCATTTGAGACAATTCTTTTTTTTGAGTCTATGACAAATCGAATCACTTGAGGAATAATTTATCTTATTTTTTGAAAATTCTTATAATAGACCATCGATTGAGTCACAGAATATGTTCATATGAAAGAAGATTTTTTTTTTATTCTGATCTCTACTTTACAGTTGAATCATTGAATAACAATAATATCTCTCTTCTAATGCTTCATATTTTTGCAATTTTTCATTTGGTCTCAAATCCATTAATCATTCACTTTTCAGAACTCTATCCGAAGTGAGTAAATTGAAAGTATTGCCAAACTTTTCCGGTACGACAACACTGGAGCACTTGAAAATAGATAGGGGACAATTGAGAAGCATTCCTCCGTCTCTTTGTGAACAAACACCTCGTCTGAAAAGCTTGTAAATAATGATCAGAATATATATGAATTCTTGTATTCTGTGACAAAAGTATTGATTATATGTTTTTGTTGACAGAATCGTTAAATCAAATAAAATCAATTCATTGCCAAAACTGAGTGGTTGTCCCGAACTTAAACTATTGTGAGTTTAATATCGCTTTTATTTCTATTCATTACTGTTAACCACTTCTTATTGTGGTTCAAAATACAGAGACTTCAGTTACAATCACATCAAGACCTTTGGAAATGATCCCAATTTTATTAATCAGACAAAACTAATCGACTTATTTATGGGCCATAACTTGATTGCAGACATTCCTCAAAATGCATTCAAAGGTCTTTCGAGTCTAAAAGTTTTGAATTTAGTCCGGAATCGGATCACAACAATTCACACAAAGGCTTTCGTACCACTCTTTTCACTCAAAGATCTGTGAGTTTTATTTTATTGGAAACACTTAGAGTCTGACATCTTGTGTCCAATGATTACAGCAATTTAGGAGACAATAGGTTTTCAACACTTCCAACCGAAGGTCTGCAGAACTTAACTGAAATCAAAGTCTACGGCAATCCAAACCTGAAAGAGTTTCCACCGATAGAGACTTTCCCTCGAGTGCACACATTAGCTCTTTCCTATGCCTACCACTGTTGTGCATACATCGGAAGAACACATACGCCGACAACTAACCCAAAATCACTGGAAGAGTCGATCGTATGGTTAGACAAAGAGGATGCCTGGAATACAAATATGACTGATGTGTGGCCGGGATATGTCAACTTCTCGACCAAATTCGAAGAGTTTGCTAATCAGTTGTGGAAAAACTTTGGTCGCGATTATGTTATTCCCGATAATATCGCCGAATATGCGGAACAGTATTTCGAAGACTATAAACCGAATCCAAACGCTGACGATCTTTACAACAGTTTTCCGATACAATGTTTACCACAACCGGGTCTGTAGTACTACTTGTGCTCATAGTTTTCAAATTTGACACGTGTTTCGATTTATAGGTCCATTTATGCCCTGCAAAGATCTTTTTGATTGGTGGACACTCAGGTGTGGAGTTTGGATCGTATTTTTATTGGCACTTTTGGGCAACGGTGTAGTTGTGGTGGTCCTCATATTTGGTCGAAGTAAGATAGATGTACCTCGATTCCTAGTTTGCAACTTAGCCATCGCTGACTTCTTTATGGGCGTATATTTGGGAGTTCTGGCCATAGTTGACGCCTCCACTCTGGGAGAGTTTAAAGTATACGCAATTCGATGGCAGACATCGTGGGGTTGTCAAGTGGCCGGATTTTTCGGCGTTTTTAGTAGTGAACTGTCGGTCTATACTCTGGCGGTGATAACAATGGAACGCAATTATGCCATAACTCATGCCATGCATCTCAACAAAAGACTGTCACTAAGACATGCCTCGTATATAATGTCAATCGGATGGACTTTCGCTATATGTATGGCAGTCCTCCCACTCGTAGGAATCAGTGATTATCGCAAGTTTGCTGTCTGTCTACCCTTCGAAGTGGAGGACTCGATTTGGTCTCTTACTTATGTCGTATTCCTAATTCTGATAAATGGCGTCGCATTCCTTGTCCTTATGGGGTGTTATCTGCGAATGTATTGTGCGATAAGAGGATCTCAAGTAATCAACTCTTTCTTCGGCTAAAATAATTGAAATTAAATATCAAATCATTTCAGGCCTGGAATTCAAACGACTCGCGAATCGCTAAAAGAATGGCGCTCTTAGTCTTCACTGACTTTCTCTGTTGGGCTCCGATTGCTTTCTTCTCACTGACTGCTGTGTCGGGTCTGCATCTGATCTCCTTAGAAGAGGCCAAAGTTTTCACAATATTTGTTCTTCCGTTGAATTCCTGTGCGAATCCATTTTTATACGCAATTTTCACCAAACAATTCAAAAAGGAATGCGTCCTCTTATGTAAACGCATTGAGGAGTCGAGAGTCACCCGAGGTATCGGTCGGTGCAGACATTCGTCTAACTTTTCCAACAGACACACCCCAGCCGTTTCAAACTCAGCCATTGAGCGAAAGAGCACTGGTAGTGACCATTTGCCTCAATTGGTCTGTCAGTGCGGTATTCGTAAACCAAAGGTTTGAATGAATTTTATCCAGTTTTCGGAAGTCTTTCAAAATTTAAACTTATTTTTAGGTTTCGATAGAAGAGGTCCGACTGATTACAGCTCTGAAGCCATCGTTTAGTTGGAAACAGAGAGCAATCGATTGGTTTAATTTCAGCAAAAGAAATGATTCGCAAAAATCAAATACAGATAATTCAAACCAAAACTTTCAGAACCAGAAAAATATTGAGAGAATGGTTGGCAGAGCGGCCAGTATTTCAAGTGATAACTTTTCTTCGCGATCTGACTCATGGCGTAACCCAAATATTCCGCTGAAGAATATTGAAAAATCAAACAGAAAAACCAACCGTCAGACCAACCCTCAGGCGATTCGCGGCAGAAGAAACTCGTGGAACGCTTCCCGAAAAGTAAGTTCCGTTTAAATTTGAGAAAATAAAACTGATTGTGTCGTTCACCAGACATCACAAGATTCGAGTCAAGTATCTTATTCTCGTCAGGATTCAAATTCGACCTCAACCTATACGAGTCGGATCTCTCGCTCGTCATTCAGTAGCGAATCATCGAGTAGACCGACAACTAGTAGCAGCAGTAGTGGCGCCGGTCCTTCTGGTCTTCAGAAACATGAGTTGATTAAATCTCAACTCAATAGACAGACAGCAATCGATGAGTCAAAACTACAGAAATCACCGCCAAACCGGTTAGAGAACAGCTATTTATGTCATAACTGTGCGAACAGAAAGGACGGAACTCAACCGCAAACACTTTCACCAAAGAAATTCAAAAATAAAGAACTCGAAGAAAAGTTCAATTGTTTCTACAATCGATTAGCCGAAGCGAGTCAAGAGGACAGTAGTGAAGGGGCTGAACCTCTCATCGTGTCGTCGGAGTCCAATAAACTTGATTCGAGTACTCAGAGTAGAGACACAGCAGAGACATCACTTCAAGACAGCACAACATCTCAGGGTTTGTGATATTTCATTAGGTTTTTGTCAATCCTTTCATAAAAATGATTTATTTTTGACAGAAACTGAGGCCAAGAGATACAAAACTCAGCCATCGATCGAAATCGCACCCTTGACTCCAATGACGGATAAGTCATTTGACGATTTCGATGGTTTGATGGCCAGTCGAACCTCTTCCAGTCATAGTGGACAGACTGCTATTCATTATAGTGGAGAAACGCTGAAAGATCCCAACAGATTAGATATCAGTCCCGACAATATCACTAAAACTCATAGTATGACTGACTTTGGGTCGACTGAAAAGATTAGACTCAAAACACGCAAAGTTTCGTCGGAGAACTCACTGAAGAAGTTGTCGATTAGAAACTTGCCGTCACTTCTGAAGTCACTCTCCGGTCATTCAAATATGAAGTCAACAAAAAAACATAAGGCTTTTAACTCAAAGAAGAGTCGCCCGTATTATAGGTCAGCAGATAATATGATTTGTTTGACGTCTAACTCTTGCGAAGCAATCAATCATCAGTTGTCGGACTCGGTTTTGAACAAAAGGCGTTCCACAGCTTTCGAGTTATACCAAACCAATCGAGACCTCGATTGTAGTGATTGCGATGATATTGAAGATAAAAAACTGATTCGAGAAGAGAAAACTGAACTCATGAGTGACATAACAATAAGTGATCGGAGAGATAGTGTTTCGGAAGAAAAAATTGAACCAAAAGTTTACGGAAATAATGGTCAGACTACTAATGAAGATATGCTTCTCATAGGGGTTCACGTTTCAAAAAATGACTTCAAATGAATTAATGAGTTGTTGTTTGAGTTCAAGATTTTCATTACGAGTATATATCGCTTGAATTGAATATAATTCTCAATTTATTACTCGAATTCACATTTACTTTATATGACTTTATAATCATTTGTAATATAATTCATCGATTATTTATTATTCAATGTTAACAAAAGTACGCAGAGGGCTGTCCCATCACAATAATATTTGACCTTTATTGCAATTTATTCTAGATTTTGTACGACATATTGTCATTTTTCGAGTACATTATTGTCACAATCGGTTTGGAATTCGTTTGAAAATTCTCAGAGAATTGAAATTGAAAGAGCTTGAATTTGCTAGTTATAAAAGCTATCTAGATCGTAGTTTTTCATGTAATATGAATTATATTGTAAATGAGGTGATTTGTGCTCAAAATTACTGCCATTTTCTCTGTTTTTATTCAAAATTAAAGCAAAGCCTCTGTTTTTGTACTATTTTTCGGGTATTTTAAGCCATTTGTTGAGTAAAACATTAGAGATTAGAAACAAAAATTATTTTATCATTTGATTCACAACTGATTTGATAACCAAAGAAAAAGAGTGGAAAATATTCTTTGTTTTCATCAGAACTACAGAAGAATAGAATCTGTGAAACACAGAATGGTTTGAAGTATTTTGAAGTATTGAAAGTTTCAATCAAATTGATTGAAGGCATTCATTAATTTTTTATCAAAAGTCAAAACAAAGCCATAAATTGTTTACTCGTTGTTTTCGAACAAATCATAGATAAGAAAGTAATCAAGTACATTTTGTATCAAGTGTGTATTTTGTCACTAATTGAGAAAGAATAATGAATGTCAGATGACCAAGATTAATATTTAGACTTTATGTTAGTTATTCATCAAGCATAATTTGTTTTAAGCTATGATTTTGACAAGAACCTTGATACTTCTGTTCCTATTTCCTGAATATCAATTTTGACACATTTATTGTTCATTAAATATATTCTACTTTTTTGAGTTGAGTATAATCATTGATTCACCAAGCTATGTTTGAATTGTCATAATTGAATTAACTGTTAAATAAGTTTATTTGCATGATCACAAATGAAATCCTCTGATTTATTGATCTTTTCTGTGCTGTGATATAATCATTATTTCTAAAGTATTTGTATTTAATCATCGATTTTAAGTGTTTTTCAAATAATTTACATAAAAATCACAATTTTTTAAATGATTGTAAAATCAAATTCTTATTCCATTTCTCAATAAATTATTTGTCTCTCAAATCGATTCAATACTTTTCAAAACAAAACCAATCAAATCGTATTCGTTGAAAGACAGAGACTGAACACATCATCGAATTGGATAGAATGGCAGGTTTGAAGGTTCACATAGATAGCTAGATCATTAGCCAATTTATTCTAAGCTCTAAAAATGTTATGCAAATATTTGAATAAATATTTATGATTTCAAAAAGTTTGAAAACGAAATAATTCGTTGAATGAAATCAGTTTCTAAGCGAACCTTATCTTTCATTTTAGTTACGGTTAGACTTCAATAGATATTGTCTCACAGGAGGTATGACTTGTTTTGAGGAAATATTAGTCATAAACTCAGTGCTATTTACAAGTTTTGGAGTTATGGCACAGAATTAATTAATTTTGAAATTCGCAGAAATTTTTATTTCGACAATTCGGTGATAACTTGAGAATAGAATTTTAATTGATACTAGAATTTATCTAGATTGTTCATTAGAAGTTATCCCATTGAATCGAGGTATTTTGTTTGGTGCTTAGCATAAAATTCATTTAATTAATTGATTTTTGATCTGAATATTAGTTGAAAAACTATTTAATGAATTCTATAACCGAAACACAGAATAATTTAAACACTTATTTATTTCATCAAATAGTTGTAAGTTTATTTTGAAATTTTTGTTTTGTCATCGCTTTCACACAATTATTATTTCATCTAATTTTCATACAATTCTCAAAAGTTTTCATAACTTCTGTGGCGTTCAGTTTGACTCTGATTTGAGGCAATGATTGTTTGAATAAATCTTTTTTTAAAGTAAGTGAAAAACAAAACTTAGCAAAACTGGCTGAAGACTCAGATTCAGATGAATGTCCTAGAAATAGTGAACCAGTGTTCGTACTGAGGTGTCCGAAATTCATTTGTGTGGTTCCAAACCGTCATATGCCCACTACTATAACACACAAACATATGTCGTTTCTTAAAAGTTTGATATTAATACTCAATTTTATACTTTGGGTGAGTTTTCCTAATTCATTGACATTTGATTAAAAGATCTGTTTTGATAGCTGTTTGGATGGGCTATAATGGGAATCGGGATATGGCTGAGGGTCGATCCCAAGTCATACGAGCCGAGCAGATTCATTGACACAGACAATATGATCCATGCAAGCTGGATTATGATTTTCACCGGTTTTATAATCATTTTGATTGGTTTCGTTGGACTAATTGGTGTCTTGACTGAGAATTCTTGTCTTCTCGCGACTGTATAACCGATTGATTGTCTTTCCATATATTAGCCATTATTTCTTTGTAAACAGTTCTTCACAGTCTTGACGTGTCTGTTCGTAATGCAAATCGCAGCCATTGTTTTGGGGATATTTCACGGATTTGGAGAACGGGTAAAATTTTGGTGAAATTATCAAATTATTTTCGTTTTAAAGGTTTTGGATATTTTACAGTTGGAAATATTTGCAAACGAAGAAATTCTGCAGAACCTACAACAGGCCCATTATAATGATGAGTCTCGTCGATTCCTAGACTTTTTTCAAGTCAAGGTATTATATTATCCATCAAGTATCAAGATTATTTTATTTTTAAAATTCTGATAAATTAGCTGAGATGTTGTGGCGCGCAATCCTTTAATGATTATCAAAGATATGGTATGACTATTCCAACCTCATGCTATTTAGCGGGAACTACTTATGTCAACGAACAGGTTAGTCATTACCAGCGCAACCATCAGTTCATTCCTTCCTTCAAATGAATAACTTTTGAAGCGTTGCTCAGAATTAATGTTAAATTAATTAAATACAAGGAATAGAATAACTATCGAAACAAAAATAACTTTTGAATAAACCATTCATTGAATTGACTGAACGTTAAATAATTTGCTACTTATTATCATCAATAGGGTTGTGGTCGAGCGCTCCGAAGATTCCTTGAGCTGAGGTCCGGAATAATTGGTTTATTGTGTCTCTTTTCAGCATTAATACAATTAGTATTAATTGGACTCTCGATTACTCTATTCTGTGCTAAACAAAGAATGGATGCGATAACATAGCAATCAAATTCATGGACAGTCAACCAAAGCTTCAACTCTGACCTCAATATCAATTGAAGTGCTATTTAAACGACTCTCATCTCAATTATTATCTCCCATTTGAGATGTTTTGTATTATCCTATTTTTCAGTTTATTTTAATGACATTTTTGAAATTATTTTCAATTTTCATGTATTTTTAGTCTTATTTTTTTTATAAAAATTTGTTAGCATTTAGTAGAGAAGCGATTCATTCATAAAAACAATGAATATTTCCATTAAAAGTCATTTTGTTATTTGAAGTAAAATAATAATAAACTTTTGATTATTTCCAAAACTACAACAAATACTTTTGAGATAAAAATGAGATAAATCTAAAGTATTTTCTAATCATTAAACACCACAACAAACCTGGACTTTGATAGAGATTTTCAAATGAATATGTGATGAGCAAGGACTATTTTTCTTTTTCGTTCTTTTTTTGAAGGAAGCCAAATTTTATAAAAAAAACTTCTCGAATGAAGCAGGATAATTTTTTATTAAACTTTGATATTCAATGAGAACCTTAACTACTCTAGTCTATAGATCTGTAAGTAATCAAAAATGATTTCTGAATGTCTCTCCTCTGAACATTGGATACATGAAAATTGAGAACTAAGAGCTCATTCTCTCAAAATATCCTAGAATAATTAATGCAAAATATTTGTATCCAATTTATAATTTGTCCAAGCATATTCTATATGAACAACATAAAGAGTCATTAAATACAAAATCATATTTCTAAACATAAATGGCTTTTGGTTTAAATGAGATTTGTGTGAGATATCAATCAAAAAGATAAAAGGGGTGATTGTGGCCATACATAAGAAGAAGAACGGGATTCTTAATCAGCTTCCGTTCGATTACATAAAAAGGAAGAAATATTTAAAATGAAACGAAATTAGAAATAAGTTTAACTCAGATTAGTTATAATCGGTATCATTGGTAACAATGTTTAAGTCATTTAATCAAAAATTTTATCGCTTTTATTCACTCATTCGACGAGTATTTCCGTTGCTTTCAGTTGAAAGTGTCTTCAGTCGAAGCCCTCATTTATTCCGTCCATTAATCATATATTTTGTTGAATCGTTTATTTTATTTAATGTTGTGATCAGTTGAATAAACCGAAGAGATGTCCACAACATTAGATCCAGCGGTTGCTTGTATTAAATACATCATATTTGCCATCAATTTCTTAGTTTGGGTAAGAATTTAATCGTTTGCTCGCAAACAAAGGTGTGGCACAACTCATAGTCAATAGTTTTCAACTTTGAAACTTTTCAAGATTATTTTCAATTCGAATGATTTGAAGTGTTATTCATACTAGTTCATTTAAATTATTTAAATTTAAATTTTATAGGCTTGGGCACTTGTTTCTTGTTAACTTGATTATTATAATCTTATGAATGCTTTTCTTGCAAGACTTTGGGTGCAGTCCTATTAGGAGTAGCGATTTGGGTGCGCGGAGATGGAGGTCTCTGGGAATATACCGATAATATGGATATCGAGAGATATTATAACGCCTGCTATATATGTATGGCCGCCGCCGCCCTTATTCTGATCGTTGGATTCCTGGGCTGTTTGGGAGCTGCGATGGAGAGTCCGTGCATGCTGCTTTCTGTAAGCCTTAAATCATTTTACTTTTATTTAAAATTGCTTGTTTAATTATTGACTAATCATGGTGAATTCAGTATTTCGTTATTTGTGGAATCGTTATAATTCTTCAAATCGTGGCCACAGTTCTGGTCTGGAAAATTGCCGGCGGAGACAAAGTAATGATAACATAGTTCACACTAAGAATAGTTTGATTAATCATGATCAATTCTCAGCTTCAAAATGTCTTATCGGAGGAAATGAAATGGCATATCGATCGCCGAACCTATGACGACAACTCCCGGCGTTTCTTAGATCTCATTCAACTGAAGGTACTCTGAGTACAGAAAATGAAGTCTTATTCAAATGTTTTTAAAAATGAATTTATTTGTGATTATAGTTGGAATGTTGTGGCGCCGAAACCTTCCTGGACTATCAGAAAGCGAATCAGGACATACCCGCCTCATGTAATAGTGATCGAACTAATAATATAAACATCAGGGTCAGTTCAACATTTCAATTCTTAATTTAAAAAATGTATAAACTTTATATATTTCACTAATTCTTATAGAGTTGTGGAGAAAATTTGCGGCGTTTCCTTGAAGTCAGAGGAGGGGCTATCGGCGGAATTTGCATTGCTTTGATTCTGGTTGAAGTGGGATCTATAATCTTCACGACCTGCCTATTATTAGCTATGAGACAGGAGTCGTCACCGCTATTATAAAACATTTGTGAAATTCAATCAAATGTATTACAAAACAATTATTGAACACGAATTCAATTTATATAGTTTTGAGTTGTTTTTCATTTTCCTTTATTTCATGTCATTTATAATTATAATCAATATTTACTTATTATATAATATGAGATAAAAACTATTTTATTCAACATTTAAACCACTTTTAATGTAATTTTGTTTCGAAAAAGTTTTTAAATTAAATATTCTATAAAACATTGGAATCGAATCACATTTATTATTCTTGCAATAGTTCTTTGATGAGCATGGTACACTGGTAAATCAAAATTTATAAGAGCAAACCTAGAATGACCAAGGATTATTGTTTCTGACGATATGTTGACTTAAGTGAATCACAGCCAATGACTCTTTGAGTGGGTTTTTATCCGTCAATTTTTCAACTCTTCCGGCAATTTATAAGTTGAGGAACGAAACAAATTAAGTCAATATTTCTATTAAGTCTTCAATTGATTTGAAAGATTTTCGAAGATTTAATAAAATGTAAAACTCAACATTTGCTTGGTTAGTTTTCAATATTCCACAGACATTTATCAAATTTAAATTTGAAAGAATAGTCAGAATAATTTTAGCTCAACTATTGATTGGCGACAGAGGAGGGCAACACTTTTTCCAACTTACTATTCTAGAATAAAAATTAAAAGTTGCCAGATGAAAGGAAGCCCTACATCCTATAATGTTCATAGTTTAATATCTGAAAGAAACTTTGTTATTTGTGCAAGATATGAAGTGAGTTTGTTATGAAGGCGATTATTTTGAATAGAAAGCAATTAAATATTTTGAAATAAGCGCTCAAAAGCTCTGCCAATGAATTGTAAACAACACTAAACTCATAAACTATTTCATCAAAAATCTTAAATTGATTTCAAATCATTTAATTGGTTTTCAATCGATTTTCCTATTAATTGTTCAATTTATTTGTAGTGCAACTATAGTTTAACTGATCCAGTGCATGAGCATGGTCAAAATATGTCGTTTATTGAGTCAAAAAGAAGGCATTCCTAATCTGGTGCTCGAAAGGGGCGAATCTGTAATCATTGGGCGCAACAGACAGTGCCGTATCAGAGATATAAAGTGCCCCCGAAGTCAGTGTTCCGTCTCTTTTGACGGACAAACTGTTTGTGTCGATAACAACAAAACCAGTGAAACGAAAACCCTATTGAATGGGGAACTCCTCACAGGACCCGGATTTCAGTACAAAGTTGTGTTTATCCACCAAAACGACGGATCAAATGACTCAGAAATTAATGTCTCGAATGGACAGCAACCGAATGAGAGCTCAGATGACAACCAATTCTCTTATAAAGAGTTAATAGAATCCGAAGTCTTTAAACCCAAAAGTATTTAACTATTTATCCATTGATTTGTCACTAAATTCTGTATTTCAAAAGTAGACACTTCTTCTGAAACAGTTTGGGAGACCCTCTGTTCAGGTCATGTCCACACCTGTCGTTTTATGGGTGGCGGACAAAGCAGTATATCAATAGCTGCGTTCGATTTCGATGGAACTCTTGTGGAGACCAAATCGGGAAAAAATTTCCCGAACGATAAGAATGACTGGCGATTATTCGACAAATCTTTGCCCAAAAGAATGAAAAATCTCATCGAAAACGGCTATCGATTTGTAATTATCTCTAATCAGTTACCAATATCTCAGGGAAGATACAAATTGGAAGACATTCAGCACCGGTTTGAAGCAGCTCTCAATGCAATAGGAGTTCCCTGTCTTGCGATGATCGCTGCTTACGATGATATCTACCGAAAGCCGCGACCAGGTTTATGGCGGCTATTGACTGAAGAGTTCAATGACAACCTGAAGTTAGATCTAAAGACCAGTTTCTATGTGGGAGACGCCGCCGGACGTAAAAAGCAATTGAATGGAAAATCAGACCACAGTTCGGCTGATCTTCTTTTTGCGGCCAACTCTACCATTCCTTTTCTAACTCCCGAACGCTTCTTCAGTGATGTCAAACCCAAAAGTTGGGATTCGACTAAAAACTCTTATTCTGGTCTCACTATAACCACATTCAGACCCCAAAAGGCAGATAATTCTTATATCGCCACCAAAGTAGGGTCTGACCAACGATTCAAACATATCAGTGATATTTTGAGCGATTATTCCTCGAAACTTCATGTAATAGTAATGTGCGGTCTGTCCGCCTGTGGAAAGACATCTTTCTATTGGAATCATTTGAAAAAATTAAACTATTTTTATATATCGAGGGATGAAATGAAAACAATGGAAAAGTGCCAAAAGGTGTGCGAAAACAATCTGAAGAACAGACATAACTGTGTTATCGACAACACTAATGTTGAGTCCTTTGCCCGCAAGAAATGGGTTGAAATATGTCACAAATATAATGCGATTCCTATTCTGTTTCACTTCGACATAAGTGCAGAGCAGGCCTTACATAACAATAAGTTTCGACAAGTTGTTGGCATCAACTCTCCTGTCACTCATCTCGTGATTCGGTCCCAAAACAAGCACTTCATTAAACCGACGGCCACTGAAGGCTTCGAATCGATATTCAAAATCAATTTTGTGCCCAAATTTTCCGAAGAAGAGCACAAAATAATTTATTTCATGTATTTGTCGGAACGGTAGCCAAATGTAAGACAATTTTCTCCAATCAATAGCTCGTTATATAGTTTTAAGTCTTTTCCTATAAATTTTGAAATTGTTTTCAAATTGATATCAGTTTTAATGAAAAAATATTTTTAAATCAAATTATATACGAAAATAAATATTGAAATTCTTGGAAAAGTTCTTAACATTCAATTCAATTACCATTCAATCGAAAGTAGTCTTCAAATTCATAAAACTTGAAAGTATATGAAAAAATATTGACTCGAATGAAGAGTAGACGCATGTGTTGTGTGTTGTTGTCATTCCGACCCCAGTATTCAGAATCAGTAATTGATTTTCATTTCAGTCTAAAAAATGGATTTTAACTGTTTCTGAAGACTACTCTCTTTTTTCTCCCCGATATGAATGATATGTGAAATGTGTTTTCTGTGGCTTCTGTCCAAATGTTTGTTAGCCATGAGTAAACGTCTCCGTCCAATAGGCGTTGCTCTCAGTTATATAACTGCTTGCGCTCTGGCTTTTACTACTTTTTTCAAAAGGAGTCGTTACGACTTCAGGGAAATCTCCTTCAAAGTCAAAAGCGTCTCAGAAAAGAGAGAACAGAGCTCTGAACAAAAGCCAGAATAACTCAGTTCTCATTATCTTCACAACAAAGTGTCTGTTCTGAGCGAACAGCTATTCTTGTGTTCATTCGACTACTTCTTTGTTCAGTTCTCTACTTTTGGTTTTGCATTAAATCTTTTTGTGAAGTATTTTAGTAAAAGTTTTAGTTATTTATTAAAAAGAAAGTCTTTTATCGATTCAAAGCAAAGAACAGAAAAATTAAATTTTGGGTTATTTTAATTCTGTGTCAAAGTTTCGCATAAAGTGGACTAAAATAGACTTCCTTTTCTTTAAATCGATACAAAAAAGGGTTGTAGTCATCAAAATGATAGAAATACTGAGAACTAACTTTTTATTAGTTTTGATTCTCAATGTGTTGTTTGTGTCTAATTATATCGACTTTTGTGAAGCCAAGAAAAAACACGAATCCGTTGACACATACGATGTGACCGACTCTAACACTTTGGATGTCGAAAATCCGATCCAAAAAAATAATTTCCATAATTTGAGCGACAAATTCAACCGAAGAAAAAATGAAAGAAATAGAAAATTTCGGTGAGTTTTCTTGTTTCTCAACTTTTGCCGCAAATTCAAAGAAAATGAAATTATTATATAATGACTATTATTTTTCAGTCTTTTTTGGAATAAATAATTGATTGCTTTTAATCCATAAAACATTTATTATGAAAGAGTCTTCAAATTGAAGCTAAATATTCGTGTCTTCTATTGTCTACAAATGAATTCAATCACTTAGTAATCAGACTACTAATCAATTGACTAAACCGTACTTTGAGAGGGGTTTAGTTGAATTATCTAGAATAATAAAATTTTGTTTGAAAATGAGAGAACATTCCGAATCAAATTAATCTTTTCTCATCACTCCTACAGTCTCTCAGGTATATGTAGAATAATGTATGTGATTGGTACTTTCCAAATATGAACCAAACACACTTTCATAAATCCCAGATGATTTTTCTTTTCATAACTTCCATGGATACAAACCTCTTACATTATTTGAGCTAATATTGGATTTGATATCTGGTATTAAGAAAAAGAAAGAAAATTTTGAGATAATGTAAAATTAAAAGAATAACCCCTTATAGCTATTATCAGTTGGAATTTACTCGGATCTATTGATTGTTTACGGAGTTTTAAATTGAAATTTACGCTCTTATATCACGACATTTATGTTTGATATTACATTCGATCCTTGCATTACATCACTGTTTGGTGCACTTATTTTCTCACATTTGTTGTGATTTTTATTAAGCAAAATGAATGAATGACCGATAAATGTTTTAAATAATGTCCAAAAGTGGACCAATAGTTTCAAATCGGTTCAAATTAAATCATTAGTGCGCTGATCGTCCGTAATATCAAATATAAATGTCGTGATATAAGAGCGTAAATTTCAAATTAAAACTCCGTAAATAATTAATAGATACGAGTAAATTCCAACTGATAATAGCTATATTGTGGACAAATCCGTTATTATGTGTAATGGGCTCAACACTAATCTCTCATCCGAGGAAATTTCAATATTTGCCTTTCGTTCTATTTTTGTGCAATAATTGTGAGTCAATACAAATTGAACACAAATTCAACAAAAATCGATAGAAAAGAGTTGTGAATATAATTGAAGTGGAATTCGATTGAATCGGATTTAATGCTAAATCTTTTTTCGTGTTTCGCAGTCGACGAGATTTTCTCCAATTTCCAGATTTACAGTACTTTAACTGTCGACTAGTTTTGCTTTTATATTGCATTTAATTAAATTTGATTCTGGGAAACATCTCATATTATATAACGATCGATAGGGACTGACATTCTGCTCTTTTTGAGAAATAATCAAACATTGATAAACATATCTAATATCCCGTATTTTTTCATCAAAGATGTTATATGTCTTCAAAAATTTTAATTAGAGTTTGAAATTGGAGCTCATTTCTCAAATTCTGAGAACAGAATAATTGAAGAAAAATTTTATAACTCAAATACAGAGTTTAAAACTTTTGCGGATTCTTTTCAATAGCTCACAAAAATAACCAAAATAACAATCTCCAAAATGAACATGTGCATTTTATCACTAACCAGATTAACAAAATTCATTGAATTATGTATTAGATATGTCTTTAACAAGCAAAGATAAAATTTTTTACCAAGATTAGAGTTTTCAAGTAAATGTCATTTTGAAAAGTCACTAAAACATGTTAGATCATTATTTTTTGAGCCATTCACTGGAGATCAGTTGATTAATGAATAATTGAGACCAAAATTCTCTTCTTATAAATAATTAAATTATGATTTATTCTGAAATTGATTTTATTCGATGTCTTTCTTAATGCAATACCTCTGAGATTGGTGTCAACCAAAATCTCGTCCCCGAAATATCTAAAATTTTAATCCTTTTTGAAATTTAATTTATGTTGTTTCAAAATCTCTAAAATTGAGCGGAAATTTCCATAATCTCTAAAATTTTGGTGATTATTATCAAAAGTTGAAAACAACATGTCTTCAAATCAAATATTTAAGTTAACAAACATTCGTTAATATTCTTTGAATTTGTGATTTTTAGATTTTTTGGGACATGTTTTATATTTTTATGGATTTCAGGAATCAGATATTTCGGGATTACAGTCGAGTGCCACTATAATGAACACCCT
>JAQFXL010000720.1:0-17346 GCA_034693445.1 Edwardzetes edwardsi
AGTTTAGAGTTTAGAGAAGAGAAGAGTGTCACCGAATATGTTGGCGGACGGAATCTTAATTGTCTTCATTTCAATATTTACCGCACTTTTAGGCGAAGGTCTGATCAAAACAATAATTTTTGAGTGAAATTTAGTTGAAGTTAATAATTTAGGTCTGACCTGGCTTATGGTCTACCGAACCGATAAATACAAGCGATTGAAGGCCGAAGTCGAGCGACAGTGCAAACGATGTGAGTCTTCTTTTAAAGTACTTGTGATTACTGTCGACTCACTCTTAAGACTCAAGAATTTTAACAAAAATTGATTTTTCCTCAAAAGTGGAGAAAAGAAAGGAAACGATTGGAGAAACAAATGACAAACAGATGAAGAAGAAGTTGGAACGCGAAGAAGAAAAACTTAAAAATCATAACCGAGACCTGTCTTTAGTGAAAATGAAGTCAATGTTTGCCATCGGTTTCGCGTTCACTGCTTTGCTTTCTATGTTTAATAGTATGTAAGTATTGGTCGCGAAGTAAATACTTTATTTGCCATCAAATCTAATATCGTTTGCCCACAGATTCGATGGAAGAGTTGTCGCAAAACTACCGTTTGTTCCGATTTCACTAATTCAGGGACTATCGCATCGAAATATTAGTGGCGACGACTACACCGACTGTTCATTTATTTTTCTTTACATTTTGTGCACAATGTCTATAAGACAGGTCTTATTTGCCTTAAGTTTAATTACATTCTTCTGACACTTTTTATTCAACAGAATATCCAGAAGATATTGGGTTTCAGCCCCTCCCGGGCCGCCAGCAAACAGGGAGGAAACATTTTCGCTCCAATGGGTGCTCAAAGATAATCGGAATCAGTTTAGTTGATAGGATTTAACTAATTTTTAATGAATAATATATTAGGAAAACAATAAAAGTTTGTTATTTTCAGAAAACATTAGTTTCTCTCAACGGCTTTCCCTCACAAATCCTGTGCCACGAAAATCGACTCAAATCTATTGTTTGATATTTTCCATCGAATAACAATTCCTGAACGGCTCTGCCGACTGCCGGTGCCATTTGTATTCCTTGTCCGCTAAAACCTGTGGCCCAAAGAATATTCCCGTAATAGAGATCTCTCCCAATAATGGGGTTCTGGTCGAGAGTGTTGTACTCATAGAATCCTGCCCAAGCACCCTTTAGCTTTAGGTCTCGGAAAGCCGGAACTCTATGTGTCAATTGACCCGAAATGTGCGAATCAAAGTAGGAATAGTCGACATCTAAATTGCTGACATCAGGCTCTTCGCTCTGAAGGCAAAAGTGGTTTAATAAGATTTCTTAAAAATGGAGTTAAATCTGTACTTCATTTGGATTTCGACCACAAATAAAATTTCCTCCCAATCCTTCTCTCCTACAAAATGTTGAGGAAGGGTCGATGAGTAGAGGAAAATCGATTCCCGGCCCATCAGGACTGTTGAACACATAAACGTATCGCTTCCTATTTAGAAGTTAAGACTATTATCGCTGAATACTATCGATTGAAGACATACCGGGGTTCCACTGGAAGTGTGAGCGAACGGTAACCTCTTTTGTTCCCGTATTCAAGCTTTTGAGCGATATATCCGGAGTTAGCGCCACAACAGACTATTCCCATCGCGAACTCAATTTGTTTGACGGTTCCGTCCGGTTCTCTGACAATCACATGATTGACAGTTTGCACGTCGTCTCCAGTTTCGTCAGACATTCCCATTCGGTGATTATACTTGAGGTTAAAGTCGAGTATATCTGCCTGAAGGTACTCCACCCCCAATGTCTCGGCTTTTGTTTTGAGAGAAATGAGTAGAGACCAAGGATCAAACCAACCCTCATTTTGAACACCGAATGATCCGATAGCAATGTCGTCAACATTGAGCCAGGGGAACTTCTCTTTAAGTTTGTTGGGAGTGTAGAGCTCAACATAAGCGCCTAACTCTGTTTGTAATCTATGGTTATCGATGAGTTGTTCGGCGCCGGCAGCGGTCGAAAGAACTAGATATCCGTGTGGATGGTAGCAAAGGTCAGGTGGTTCCTGGTCTAAAACACTCAAATGCTTTTTGACATTCCTAAGGAAATCCATTCCATACATAGACATCAAAATATTTTCTTTAAGTGAAAATTGTTGTCGTATTCCTCCAATCGATAGAGTAGTCGACGCTCTCGTGTACTGAATATAAGACATTTCAATCAACTTTCAAATCAAAGATCAAAATTAATAACAACTGACTGTTGGGTCTCTTTCTATGACAGCACAGGAAAAACTATTCGGTGCTCTTGACTTAAGAAAGTATGCAATACTTGAGCCGATGATACCGCCACCGAAAATGACAATATCGACCTGATTAGGAGTCGGCTGTTCGTCAGGTGTCCTATGGATTCTGCCCTTTTTGAGGACACTTAAGTCATCCTTCATTATTTTCATTGCTCTTTTCAAACCCATTTGTCTCAATCTTCGCGTAAAATATTGAGGATATTTGTATTGCATTATTGAGGGAGTTATACCCGGATCTTTTGCCGGGTCATAAAGTCCCTCATTGGGACCCAACTTGTACTCATCAATCTCTGTCTCCATATTTGTCTTTTCAACACTGGTTTTGTCATCACTTTTATTACCATTTGATTGCTTTTCATTGTTATTATTTTCATTGTTTTCTGTGTTTTTCAATAGTTTTGAAGACAAACAAATTGATCGATAATTTTGAAAAGTATTGAAATTATACGAAACTTTTGTTGATTTGCTTAAATGTCTGATTAATTTTGACATTTTCATCATCTGATTGTTTGCTGACAACTCTCGGATCTATTCAATTGAAAGGTCAATCAGAAGACGTGATATTTGAGTTTAAAAGCAAAGAACAGCTAAACTGAGTGGTAAACAAAAAATTAAAGCATTTGTAAACATTGCAACGAAATGATAGACACGTGAGAAACGGGAGGAGAGTTTAGTAGACTTGACTTACATTAGAGAGAGTGAGAGCGCAGTCTTCAGATCACATCAGCAGCACTTTGGTTACCAACAGTTTGGTTGGCCTTCAAATATAGTTTGTTTAATAGCCAGTCAATTGTGATAAACTGCTTATTAAGAATTGGTTTCGTTGGCGATAAATAATTTTATTTGTAATTCAATTAAGAATTTGATTTTTTGTCTGCAGTTCTTGAAACATGACAACAAAACTGCCAGTCCTGGGCTATTGGAACATACGTGGAGTAAGTCTTCTCTTGCAATGCTCTACTCTTCTTACGTTTCTGTTTGTCTCAGAAAAAGTTACGATTATATAAATTCAATTAAAAGTGTATTAATTGTTTTGAGACCAAAATGTCTATCGAATGGAAAAAACCATAAAATTTGAATTTCGATACTTTTGTTTGACTAATGAATTGAAATCAGTTTGGCTTCGATTACGAGTCAATTGCTGTGCGATGAGTCTTATCTCATATTTACTTCATTGATAAGAATTCATTCAATGATTTCCCACTTATTTTAGCAGAAAATGACTTCTTTTCAATATTTTCCTAAAATTTCAAATTAAGCAAAAGTCTATCGAAATGTTCAAAACCAGAATTTGGTGAAAACAAGTCTTTCTGGAAGGGGCTCAGCCTCTCCACCGCCTCTTTATACTTTTGTAGCAAAACTTCTTTAGTAGCGTTTGTGTCATAAATCGGTGACATTTTTTTTCGAGACGACAAACAAAAGTCAAAATCGCATTCATATTATATTATAAATTGTTATTCGCTGTTATTTTCGTCAAAAACAAATTTCAATGAAAAATGATCTTTCATATTAAAAACCAGAATCATTCAAAATTGTGTCTAGAATTCAAGGATAGGATTTACTTATTCGATGCAAACACTGATAGAGTAGAGAATGTCAGGGTAGTGTTGCGCTCTCAAACTACAAATGAGGTAGTATAATTCAATCGTAGTAGATTTATACCAGGTTTAATGTCTACAAGTCAAATTCCTCCAATCTGGGTTTTGCAATCTTGACCAGTTTAAAGTAGCAATTATTCATTTTTTACTCATTCTTTGAGTCTGGGCTATTTTAGTCAGAGCCTTCATTTTTCAGTATGTCCTTGAGCATCACTAAAAAGTTGTATTTAGAAATTGCCACCTTTCCCTTTACAAACCCATCACTGATCAACGTCACCATGCTATTGTGATTTTGATAATTCGCAAAATTATTCAGTAATTTCTTATGGTTAGGAGAAATACTAGATAGTTACTATATTATATCAATTTGATTATTTGTGAGACCCTTTAGTCTCATCTCATGAAAGAACATAAATATTTGAAAATTCTTTTATTCCTTTTTATTATTTATCAAATAAATCACAGAAATTAAAAAATAAAATCCTTTAAACCTAGAGATCAAATATAAGATAAACGAAATAAAATGAACAAGATTTTCTAAAATCTGGTTTAAATTTACTATATAGTTGGGACAACCGATCCGTTTATTGTTAGCCTATACTGAAACTGATTATATCGACAAACGGTATAATTACGGCCAAAAACGCGAAGAACCAAATGAATGGACAGAAGACAAGTGTAAATTGGGTCTCGACTTTCCAAATGTAAGCCAATTAATAATTTTATAGCAATTTTATGCCAATTAATAATGGAATAAATGACATTGGTCAATCTCATTCAGTTGCCCTATTATATCGACAAAAACGTCAAATTGACCCAAAGTATGGCAATTATCCGATTTTTGTCGAAAAAACATCATTTGGACGGTCATAACGAACTGGAACGGACCAGAATAGATATGGTTGAGAACCAGTTAAAGGACTACAGAATGGACTGGTTGGCCGCCACATTCGACCCACACTTTGAAGTGGCTCGGGTTGAATATTTGAAGAAACTGCCCTTGGTTCTCAAGGAGCTAAGTCGTTTCCTCGGCAATCACGCTTTCTTTGCGGGGACCAGTATCAGTTATGTGGACTTCATTGCCTATGAGTTCATTGATCTCCACTACTATTTGGAGCCCGAAATGTTCGCCAATTATAAAAATTTAAAGCAGTTTTTGCTTCGTATCGAAGAATTGCCACAAATCCATAAATACCAATACTCTGACAATTATATCCGTTGGCCGTCGGGTCTCGTCGTCCGGTGGTATAAAAGCAAATATTATTCGACTTTCAATAAGTATATCAAAAACCAGTAAAACTAATTAAGACAACAATTTTGTGTTGTTATACGAAGAGAAGAGTTACTTCCAAATTGATTCCAAATAATTATTTCAAAGTTTTGTTAACCAATGACTTAATGACCAAAACTTCGCAACATTTTTGATAAGTTGTAAATAAACTAATGATTTAATCCTTTTTTGTGGTCTTAACACAAATTCTTAACATTTATTCTTTAACTTTGGAAATGAAATAAAAACTGAATTTAATTGACCGAAGAGTTTGAAAAACTTATTGTGAGTTCAAATTATTGGATTAAATTGATATTTTTTTTCAACTTGGTTGTTTGTTAGATGTGTATGTTGAGCATGCAAGAATTTTATTGGAAAATCAAGGAAACAGTGTTTGAATTCTAAGAATTTCTTTGCGCATCACTTTTCATATGAAATATGTGCTCAAAATCGCGATAAAAATAAAGGAAAAATAAATTTTTGTGCAGAAAATGAATAAAAGAATCGGAATTTCATTAAACGGAAACAAAGACTGAGGACTCGGCTATACGTGAGATGTCAGTGCAGTGCTGAGCAGCAGACAAGTCGACTCAAGTCAAGTGCAATAGCCTTCTGTGAGGTATCGAAGAGTGTGAAGCACCGAAAGAAAGGGACGCAAAGGGAAGGCCTATCCGAGTGGCAGTCAGTGCACACACACACAAAAAGGCGTTCATTGTGTTCGCCATTTTCGCATTGAATAGGGCTTTGCATAGATTTGATTGAGTTTTACTACGGCTCACAATCACTGCTTTCAGTCGATTGGCGTTCACTTCAGAAGTGTTGTCACAATATATTCAAAATAGACTTTAATACAGTTCTGTCACTATTTGTACAGAAATTTAAAGACAATTTTTATTGTAATTAAGTGTCGTTTCGCTCGACTATAAACTCAACGCTCGAACCGATCGAAAGCCGACCCAAACAACAGTCAAAGTCATAGCAATTGTTCGCACTTTTCTTAATCGCAAATCAGTTGTGTTTTTGTCTCGATTTGCAAAAACACAAAACCAATTAATTAATCGTAAAATTAATTGGCATTTAATCCCTGTCTTCGCGAATAAAGTATTTGTTTCGCTATATTTGTTACTCTCATCGAAAGCCATTTGAATCGGAGCCGAGGTTTGACTTAATTTCTATTAATTTCTTTTGTCTAATGTTTTCAACGATTTTTAGCGACTTTTCTCCCATTTGTCTCACTTATGATAACTCATATGACATATGAAGTGAACGAATGAAACATTTTTTGTTTGAAACACAATTAATGTGTTAATGAATGCAATGAATCACTCATTTGTTTCGTTCAAAAGAGCTTTTCTGTCAAATATTACTCTCGATTTCCACTCATTTTTCTCATTTTTGTGCTGAAAAACAGATTTATTTATTCAAATAAAACATTTCGTGAATTCTTTGGTAAAGAGATTCACATAAAGCGAGAAATCCATTGAATTAAAAGCCGGTAATAATTATATCGATTACTTAAACGCATGATTTGAACCCAAAACGCATTTTAAACCTATTTTTCGTTTCAATTGTTTTTTCAAATTTTTCTCAAATGTTTGACCGAATGATACAATTAATTGGTTTATGTCTTTAGGGAGCGTTTGGTTCCTTTGGTCGAAGTCCGTAATACTCAATGACTTCCAGTGGTCATTATGTCCGCAGTTTCGGGGCTAACGTCCAAAGGGGAGAACAAATCAAAACAGAAGTACCAGTCGTTGAATATCAATAATCTATATAAAGGCAAAAGTCTTGAAAATCCAAAGACATCAGGTATTCACACAATTATCCATTTTTATGACCAGTTTTTAATCTCTTGTTTTGCGGTAATAGTCGTTCCAAAACATGGTTTGCAAACGTTGGGTAAAGTGGGCGCCGGTCGGCGAATGCCACCTCCAGCTAATCTGCCGTCTCTGAAGAGTCAAATCAGTGGTAATCCAAATATAACTTTAGTTCCTACTGGAGGTCAAGGATGGGGTTCAGGCAAAGAAGAGGACAGGTATTCTCATCTTTAGTTATTTCTGAGTCAATCAATTAATGATATATTTTGTGTTTAGTGGAGCGACACCTCCTTTGCAAACTTCATCTTCAGGTCCCGAAGTGGTGCCATTGTCTGTCCCAAAGCCGAGTTCATCGAATCCATTGCTGACGTCATCGAACGCTTCAACCGTTTCAAATGTTGGCGCCATTGCCGGCGGCCTAACATCAGCCGCAATGATTGCCGCGTCAAAGACATGGAACACAAGCACTGCCACCGTATCCGAGGAAAGTGGTCCCGAAAAGAGCTACTTAGTCCAACAGTCGCCGTTTTTTCCTCAGGAATTCCCGAAACTCGATGGTGGGAATGTCCCTCAAGACGCGACTACAAAGGTAGGGCCCGAGACTTCTTATGGCCCTGGGCCTGCTCTCCGACCACAGACAGAGGGCAGTTGGGGCAGAGGAACTTTACCACAATCCAACGCAAACCAACCACCGAATGCTGGCAGTGGCGGCTCAGGAGGACCGACTACACCACCCCTTCAACCTAACGATCCAAACATTCAAAATTTACAACAAATGTCAAACAGAAGTTTATATCCACAACAGATGACAGGATTACCACATCAAAGGCCTCCCATTCCTGGCGCTGTAATTCCTACCGCTAACCAAACACCGGGACAGACCCCTCTAATGCCAGGACAGACACCGATGAACTATAATCAGTACCGAATGATGGCTCAATACCCGCCACATGTGAGTCATATCATTATTTATTATCCAATATTTGCTGATAAGAGCCTTAAATGAGAGAATTGATAGTGAGTTCAAACTCTGATATTGTCGGCCAATGCCTTCACTCCTCTATTCAATAGATTCATAAATCAAGTGATTAGTTATATAGTCTCAGTGTTTGACAATTGAATGAACTCTGAATCAAATGATTGTCAATTAATTGTTATTAATTTGAAGGGAAATAAACCATTTCTTATTTAAATGTTAAATAAGTGATACAATTATCCCAAGTATTGGATTTCAATCAAGACTTGAGATCATTAAAGAAGTCAATGAATCCACAAATTATTTTGAAACTGACTTCTCGTTTGTTTTCGTTTAACAATTAATCGGTTGTTATATTAACAGATGGCTTATCCGAGAGGGGCTTATCCGAGCGGTTCATACCCGCAACCACCGCACGGCCCTATCAATACCCGACAGCCTTATTTCCCAGATTCCAGGTATAAATCAATTTTGAAAAATGAACTTTTTTCTGATATTAAGTCAACTGATTTTCTTACTTTAAACCAGAAGTGGCCAACAAATGGATGAAGACTCAGGAAGTAGGGCAAGACGTCCCGCTCCTCCTATCATAACCGATAAAGATCTAAAAGGTTTCGATGACATTCTCGAGAATGAGGTGCAGTCTGGTTGGGCCGCAGCCAACACTGAGATCGACTACAACGCAAAACTTGTCTTTAGTGATGACGAGGAGTCACATCAGCCGAAAGAGTCGTCCAATTATGATGAGCCGCGCGATAGAAATGACGCCAAACACAGAGATTGGGACCGAAGAGATTATGACGACCGTAGAGACGACAATCGACCAAAATATAGGGCTCCCCAACACCAGCATTCCCCTCAACCTCAACAGATGCCACCGACTAACGCCAGAGTGAATAATTTCGAGTACGCCCAACACTCACCACAATCTGCACAGTATTCGAGACAACAAATGCATTCAAGTTATTCTCATTCGCGTCACAATAGATCTGAACCAATAGTGGCCGACGAGGACGAGATGTGGCGACAACGAAGTCGACAACAGTCCGACGAAATGGCGGCGGCGGTAATTAGAGCCCGACAGCGTCGAGAAGAGGAGGAAAAGGAGATTGCGAGGAGTCGTCAGGCGGCTCACGATAAGCTCAAAGCCCTGGAGGAAAAAGTAGTCGGCAAAGACAGGAATGACAGCAATTCGTTGGACTTCGACCAATGCTCTCGACATAGCAGTGACAGCAAAGACGAAAAGCTTTCAAATCGCGATCCTCGTGACCCCCGATTTACGAACTCATTTCAAGCGAACAAAGTCTACCCGAAGAACGTTCCGCCGCGCTTTCAGAAGCAGGCAGAGCTCATGCGTCAGACACAACAAACCACAGGACCTCCAAGTCATTCGCCACCTTTTGAACAGCGATACAATAGACTGTCGTCGGAATCGGATCCGCGAGAAATCCGTAATCATCCGAACAATAGTCAGCCGCCGAACAAAGTGACGCCAGTGGCTGACATCTCCCGATCTAACAGTCAAATTAGTTCTGGTCACGAAAGCTATGAAAGTGAACGCGAAAGACGGACTCCCGATGATAGAAGACCGCGACAATCATCTCAATCAGGTTCTGAGAGTAATAACTGGAGAGCAGTTCAGACACAAAGACATTCAATCAGTGAAAGCAAAGATAATATGACCTCTAATTCGCGATTAATTGATGACAGAGATGGAGATAAAGCCATTCAAAGAGAAACGAAGAAACCCATTGACGACAACAAATCAGATTCGAGAGAACATAAACCGAAAGTCGAATCAAATGAAAGCTTTACTGAAAAGCGAACTCTAATTGATAGACACGAAGGCTATCATTCAGACAAACGGAGCACATCATCAAAAGAAGAGCGCTATTCCCGAAAATATGAGCGGTTAGACTGGGCGGCAGAGTCGGAGAGTTTAATGATTACTAATAGCAGTCAAAAGCGAGACCACCCGCGACACCGACCCATCACTCAAAAAGAGTTCGAAAGCTTCACAGAACCGATCAAAAAGAACTTCACTCCTCTCAAGAAAAACAATTTATCGAATATCAGTTCCATTAGTGACGAACATAAAGACAGTTCTGTTGATAAGACAAAAGAGGACTTACGGAAGAGTGAAACGCCTCTCAACCAAATTGGATCTAATGTCGACAATTTGAATCAAACCATTAAATCTAAAGCGTCGGATCCATTGAAAACACATTCGATTCGAGACGAAACCCGTGTCGAACAGAAAGATAAGGATATCGACAGACAATACGACAAAGCAGTTGATCGCGAAAAAGAATTCACAGATTTATCAAAAGAAGACAAGAATTCCCGGAAAAGTCATTCTTTTCGTTATGACTCGTATTCGAGTAGAGGCCGATTT
The DNA here is from genome assembly GCA_034693445.1 of Edwardzetes edwardsi. Lineage (NCBI taxonomy): Eukaryota > Metazoa > Arthropoda > Arachnida > Sarcoptiformes > Ceratozetidae > Edwardzetes > Edwardzetes edwardsi. The sequence continues at coordinate 10,340 of JAQFXL010000720.1, forward strand.
TCTGGACAATCGCAATATAGAGGAAGTCGTGGCAGAGAGTATCGCCGAACCCGTCAATCGAGTGAAAAGTCTTACACAGAGTCAAAGACGTCTTCGATTCCCGCAAATTCACGAAACAAATCGAATAAATCTGTTCGAAGAAAATCAAATTCTGATGAAAGTTGTGTTTCAGAAGAAACCAAAAAGGAATCGACGAAAACGACAACTGATTCGAATTCAGGCTTCAAAGACAAACTCGAAGATGATTTAGAAAAAGACAAGTCTTTGACATCAGATATAGTGATGTCGAGTTCTGCTTCGGCAACAGTAGTGCCCAATCAGAGGAATGACTCCCTATCACGTCGTGGCAGAGGTGCGGCAGCATTCAAGTATAGCACTCGAGGAGTACCACGAGCTTATGGTCCCAGTAATTATGGTCCGCCTCCATCTCGAGCAGCATTTGGTGATGGAGTTGTCATGAAGTCTGAGTCTGAAAGAGGTTTGGATCAAAACCGTAACGAAAAGAATTCTGAGTCTAGAAATCAAAGTTCGAAAATAAAAGATGAGATTAATTCGAGAATACATTCGAGTCAGACCTCAAACCAATTTCATGACAATAATCGCAACAGTATTTCGAATTCCCGAAAGACTAATGCCTTTAGCGGTAGAAGTCCTGGAAATTCAACAAATTTTAGTAATAATAACCGTTCGGAAACACTTCCGCCGAGATTTCAAAAGCGTCATAACAGAGGATCTCAGCCTCGAAGTGATCGATCGCGACCTCTCAATGAACGGAGCGGTTCTAGTAATCAATTAGAGCCGGATTTGGGCAACAATGAGGAGTGGGAGACCGCCTCTGAAAGCAGTGATGTCACCGACAGAAATGATCGACGAACTAAGAAAAGTAATTCTTCTGATCCACGCAATGATAGTCGACATCACAATAGAAAACCTGATAACAAGAGGAATGATAATCCTCGGGGACCGCATCCTAACAGTTCTGGAAATCAGTCTTCAAATTATAGGGGTAATAGCGGTCGCAATAGAAGTCAACCCAATTCACGACAAACTAATGCTAATCAGCGAAACGGACCCATCGGTAGCTCTAATCACAGCGAAAACATAACTGTTTGTGCAGTCAGTGATTTAACGCTCGATAACCCAAAAGCAGTGGCGGAGGCGTTAACTGACATCAAAAATAGAAACAAAACTTCCAGCGATTCCATTGATGAACAGATCAATAGTGAAGCTGAAGACGGATTTCAAACCGTTTCATATAAAAAGAGGAATCGACTCAATCAGGGAAATGACTCCAAGAAATTCAAACACGAGGTCAGTCTTGAGTCTATTTTTTACTTGCTTTTCAAAGGCATTATCAACAAATGTATAAAGGTCAAATTAATTACAAAGATTGGCACTAATTAAGGATTTTAAGGTCTGAGAGAGAGAGAGAGAAAGAGGGCGATATTTATAGCTTATTTGATTCATACAGAAGGCTATTATGACGTATTTGTGTAGCACATGGTTTAGAGCTAACAATTGCCAAAAGTTATTAACACTTTTGTATTAGAATTTAATAGTAAATAAATCGACAGCCGGTCCGAAGGACCTTCTCTGGTAATTAACTGATCTTTATATTTATGAGATAATGTCTTAAGCAGTGATGAATTGTTGAATCTGTCAATCCTATGAATACTTTGATTCTAATTTCCAACTCTGAGATCAATTGTTTGCTGAGAAAAAATTTCTTAAAAATGATTTGATTTTCTGTGAACTCATTTAATTTCATTCAAATCTAAAGCTGAGTCCAAATTCGAAGGCAGCGGCTGTTGTTCGCAACAGTCAGAGGAAACTACCGCCGCGTTTCGCTAAACAGAAGGAAAACAATCGTTTGAATACACTTTCGAACGAAGCTTTTGCTTCGACGGCAAAATTGGCTGAAGATATCAAATCCTTGTCTATTAGCGACAAAACGAATCAATCAAATGAGAAAACCTTTAAAGACAAGATTGAAATGACGGCTCAAACTAAGGCAGTTCCTAACGCTTGGAACAAACCATTGAGTCACACACAAACGCCCGCCAGTAGTGCTCCGATTATCACATCAACAAAAACGGCCACCAATACTACGAACTGCATATCACATGATATTCAGGCTTTGAGTGTTTCCTCTAAATCCAGTAGTTTTGATCAACACGACAGTGGTATAGATGTCTCAGACCAGCCGCCTTCAACCGCCTCCTCTCAGCGCTCGTCACCATCTAATGAAGAAAACAAATTGATCACAACTACCGCCAAAGTGAGCACAGCTACCACTACTCCACTAACGGATGTTCGCACTGATGTGGTGAGCTTTGAATTTATCATTTGTTTGTTTTAACATTTGTTTGGAAGGGGGCCGATATCGACGCCGCAAAGCCTATGTGTACTGTCATATTCGAAAACACCCGATACAAAGAGGAGAACAAAGTTTTGGCCAAAATTGGACCCTCAAAGTCTCCCTCTGCAAAGGTATAGATTTTCATTCAATTGATTTAAACTAATTGTAAACAAATGATGAGAACCCGGAGCCAATCCAATGATTTGTAATGATTACAAACTCCTTGTCCCTAAACTGAGTTCATTTGTAAACATTTTAAACAATCAAAACATTTCTTTTTTAAATAATTACTTTGTTTGCAATTTTTAGGATATGTTTGTGACGACCACTTCTGTGGCCACTAATGTCGTGACAGAAACCTCTCGTACGACTCAAGCAATTATTTCGCCAACAAAGGTATGCATCCAATGAGTTGTCAGTTAGGGCGCAATTGTAGACCCGTTTTGTAAATGATTACTCAATGGGGGGAATAATTTGCGCAAAAATAACAGCCATTCAATGGTTTATTCTATTGTCCACTCTTTGATTAATTGATTAATTGTTTGCTTACATTATTATTAGATGGAACCGGTTATCACCGAAGACTTCTCTGCAAACGACAAGATTCAGTCCCCAAATGTGGCTAAAGTTGTAGGAATGCAAAGGACTAATGTTTTAGCGCCGACTGAATCGGAACTGAATAAAAAGATTGCTTCAGTCAAAAGCGTTTGGGAAAGTCCTTCGATCACCACAACTATTGACTCGAAGAACGAAAACACGAAAAATGTTTTATTAAATTCTTTGATTACGACAACAGAAGACAAGAAATTGATATCTAATGAGAGCCACACTTCTGATAGCATTCATACAAACAAAGTAACCGAACGAATGGCTCCTAAAGTTGAATATTCTATCAACTCTTCTGTCGAAACAATGAGTTCTTTAGTAAAAAGTAGAACTCCTTCGATGACGTATTCGACTTCAAACCAACTGAGTTCTCAGTCATACGTTAGTTCACATCCGACTCAATCTCAAGCATCGCTCATATCGTCGCAACAAATACTGTTGAATGCAATCAGTTCTCCCCCTTTGGCGGAAACTCTTCGTCCGATGTCTGCACATCAGCAGCAATTCCAAGTGCACAATATGGCGACCACTTCTCCGGCCATCTCAACCCCGCCGACAATGCTTTACAACAGTCATGTGGCCGCACATAATGTCTATCAAACATTCGGACAAATCGATAGTTTACATCAAACACAGATCCCTGCAGTTATGGCGCAGTTCGGACCACAGCATAGTTCGGCGCATTACGGACAGCATCTGTTGCAACCACAACAGAATCAAATAAATGCCGCCAACCTTTTTATGGCTCACCAGTTGGCCGCACAGCCATCGGCTGAACAGTTTAAGTTCAATGTTGCCCAACAATCGCTCGCAAAGTCTCTTCTGAGCAATCAGTTCGTCCATCAGAATAATTCTACTCTTCAGCAGACTCTGTCCAACGCCGGCAACTGGACGGCACCCACTGCTCACTCCCAGACAAATAATCAGACGCCTAGTTATTATCCACAGTCATCATCAGTTGGTAGTGCACTTCAGGCACATCAGCAACACTTTGCCTTTCAATCTCAACAATCCCTCGGTTTGATGTCTGGTCCGTCACAACATTCTGCAGCGGCTCTCGTTCAGCAGTCATATCGGGCCACTCCCTTATCGATGAGACAAACGCAAGCAGTGGACCCGAATCCTATGGCGGCTAATCTGCGGTCAATGTTTACGGGAAATATGATGAGTGATATGAAAATCGGGAATTCAGTCAATCAGACGCTCGACAATAGAAATGCAAACAATAGGACGACATTTAACTACAACCAAAACACAGGTTTACAGCAATTACAACAACAACAGCAACAAATGTATGCTAACCAGAAATTCACGGGTCGGGCCATTTTACCGATCTATGCCCAGCAAATGCTCGGTCAAACCGCTCTCTCAAATCGACCCAACTCTGCGTCAATGGTTACCTCAAATGTGAACTCAGCCAACAGTTATACGACTCCAATACAGAGACCGAAACTCAATCGCAATAACCAGTCGTATGGCAAAAGCCCACATCCGGTACACCATTTGTCTGCCCCTCAAATACATCAAACACATCAACCGATACATCCGATACATCCACAACAAGTGGCTGTCAGTCAGTCGCAGTTGTCGAGTGCAGCACAGGCCAAGATGAGACAGGAGGCTGTCCGACAGACCCAATCGTTCTTCGCTCAGTCATCGCACTGTTCGGCCAAAAGCGAGTCACAAATTGAGTCTCAAAGTTGTGGTGAATTATCGGCTGAGAGTCTAACCCAGGATTGTGTTTCTGATAACACTATTAAAGGCCTAAATGACAACAAAATGTCTTCAATTGACAAAAACGAGTGAATACTTGACTTTTGATTACTTTATTGATTTCAACGACTGATTACAAGAAAAGTGTGAAAAAATCACTAATAATAACATTTATTAAATCGAAATAACTTTAAATTAATGGCAAATATTATTCAATTTCTTCTCTAAATATATCTGAAAATATGGTATAAATTGATTTGTTTTAAAAACATTGTTTGGAAACAACACTTCACATGTTTTGCGTTCAAAATAGAACAGAATATAAGTTATGATTTGAATTGAACTCACTTTTGATCCAATGCTTCAATTGATCGGATTATCCTCTAAATGAAAGACTTGTTCTCCAAATGGACAGCTTTTTTTGGATGAAAACAACTGAGAATTAGAGCTATAATTGATTTTCATTGAATCGACACATAATCTCTTTGTTGAGCTTTAAGTGTTGGCGTTATTTATATTAATTTTATTAAAACAAACCCTAAATCTGTGAATAATATTATTATTTTGAAATCATTTGAGAGTTTGAATAATTGAAAACAACTTCAGATTCAAAAGTAATTGGATTTTGTATTCAATTGTATTTTTTAAATGATTTCAAATATTGATTGTAAACCAAATGCACTCAAAACTTATGCTAACATTTATGGCTTTTCATAACAAACTCTAAAATTATTCTCAAAACCTATTGGAATAGTTATCCAATCGGTTGATGTAATCCATTGTTGGTTTCAAAATATAACTTAATTTATGCGAACTTTTAATTACTTTTAATTATATATATATTAATACACATTTTGGTTGAGAAAAGTCTTGATTTTTGTATAACATTAACATCGAAATACAATTAGTTAATAATTCAATGGTTATTATTGCTGTTAAGGTATACCTACTGTACAGAAGCCGTAATTATATCTTATAATAAAATATTGCATTTTTAGGACTAATAGACTGATCGCAGCTTTTCTTCTCTTCTAATCTTTTAAATGAAACACTTTTTGAATGATTTGTTAGCGAATCGAGTCTTCGCTGCTATTAATCTTTAGTGTGTTTTAACAATTGGTCGCTTCGATCGTCAATTCATTTATAATAAACTTGTAATAAATGTCTGTATAAACAAATGGATGATCGGATTAAACGAATTTCTTGTTTTATTATATTTCTCTTCAATTTCTTTCAGATTATTATTTAATTTAATATAATTTTCGAATAAAAAATTGATAATAAAATGGCTGTTATTTATTGTTCTTGATTTACATTATTTATCCATCAGTTCTGAGGGAGTGTCCGAATATTATTTGAATGGCCATGCTCATTCAAGTCATAGACAGCAATTTGGATGAGAATTTCATATTCTCACTTAAGATCTAAAAGACATTAAGGTGTAAATGCCTGTAAAGTGTTCCCCAATCAAAAGGAATCCAATAGCTTGAGATTTTCCACCGAAAATGCAATCGAGTGATCAATTCAGAATTTACCTAGGTCATACCAAAAAACGGCGAGGGCTTTTCAAAGTTTTGAAAAGTCAAAAATTTAGTTATTTAATAAAGGCAAATAACACATCGATTCTCATTAATTCAAGCATGCTGAATCGATTGGTGATAATTAAAACATTGTAAACTTGATATATTATGAAAATCCCATAAAAATTGAAAAATAGAGTGCAATTCGAGTTAGACTTTAAATTATTAATTTTATGCATAGAATCGAAAAAAGTCCATTAGTTTGAGATTCTGCATCAAAAATGCTATCGAAGGGTGAAATCAGAACTTACCTAGGTCATACCAAAAAAGGGCTAGGACCAAACTTTGTATTAAGGAAAAGCCAGAGCTGTGAAAATTTATTTTACAGATTTTTTCGAAGTAAAAGGTACCGGTAGCAGGAATTTTTCAATTTATTCCGCTAGATGATCAAGGGCGCAAGCTCACTAAAAATATCTATTTTGTGAAAGATAACTGAAATACTCAATTGTTAGACGGAATATTAAGGGGGTTTTAATTTAATAACAAGTAATAGACAATATGAATAACCTGTCTCAATTCATCAAATAAACCAGCAAAAAAACAATAAAGTAAAGTTTTTGCATTGCAGTCGATTGACAATTAATCTCTTTATCAAATCTGCTCTTAAAAGTTTAATTTCTTAAAACTCATATTTGACTGAAAAGTTGACAAAAAGTATAATTGAAATAAACTTTTGTTTCGATCTTTTCTTCAAAACATCAGAAAATGTCTGAAAATGTGTTTATTTTAATTCAATGATTGCTTTAAAT
>JAQFXL010000721.1:0-17344 GCA_034693445.1 Edwardzetes edwardsi
TAGTACAGAATTACAGAATCGAAAGTTGAATAGTTTGTGAATAGATTCAACTATTAATTAAATGATAGAATAAGATCACTTGAATCTGAAATGTGTAGGAGTAGTCTATAAGTATTAAGTATTGCTGACATTTGTAAGAGTAATTCAATTGATTAATGAAATTTTCATTACTAGTCTTTGATATATCCGTTCAGTGATCATATAATTACCAAACAAATGATCTTTTGATAAATGACAGAAACGTCACATCAGATATACATCTGTTTCTCTTAATCACCAATTCTTGTGATTATTATTCTGGAATTATTGCAACAGTTTCTCAATGAATAACAATATTTTGTATGAATTGCTTATAAAATAATTTTTTCCCATAAACTTTTTGATGCAATCAACAAAAGACAATAATAATATTATCCAAGAATACAATGTAAAACTGTGGCCGAAGTGTAAAAAAATATATTTCTGCTAATCATGTCTATCAACGAAAGGTGGTCTACCAAATAACAACAATTGCCTAGCTCTGATCTATTTCACTATTTTTTATTAGTTAGAGTAAGTGTAGGAGTATTTTCATATTTGTTATACTTTTGATTAAAATTATTAGAACAAGGCATAAAAGAAGCAAATAAACTTATGCATGGTCAATCGAATATTATATCGGTAGCCACTGAAGAATCAGACGATGCACTCGACTTCATTGAATCAAAATTATTTAAGTCTAATAAAGAAACTTTTATTTAATTTATCTACAATTCAGGGAATATCAGAGTATCTTGCAATTTTGCATTTGATATAAGCATTAATAAAATTAGGCTCAAGTCGTGTCATTCCATTGGGTCATAGCTTCTGGAATATTGCATTCATAACAAACTGATTCTAGAGATGGACTGAGATTGAGATGAGACGGCAAATATCGATTGAAAAGTGTGTTGGAATGTCACAGAACAGTCCATAAATAGACTGATGAAAAATATTTGGCATAACTTTTCAATTCTGAGCAAAAAATAAGGAGATTTTGATTTGAAAATATTTTCTCTAATATTTGGCAATGAAATAAAGTGAAACTCTAAGCACTTCCCTTAGTGTGAGCTTTACTTAACATTTGTGCCAAAAACAAAGCACTACTGATATAAAGAATCATTTAAGAGCTGATCCGACAGTTTTTTACTCTCATTGTTTGAGAACTGGTTTCAAACATTAGCTCTCGTTTTATATCAAATGTTTCTTCTCTTGTGTTCATAGAATCCATTAGTTTTTTATTGCTATACATATGATATGAATGCTTTCAAAATAATATTAAGTCTAAGAGCATTTAGGAAATTATTTAACTAGGTTCATTCTATGGCCTGTGCTCTGGAGTCGGTTCTTTATATGCATTCATAGTGTGTGTGAAAATACATTTCACTATCGATCTGAACATTGGGATCAGTCGTGCTCTGAATGGCTCTAATGTTTCTACAACAACAACAACCGACGCATTACTCAATGGAAGCACAGAATGAGAGCAAAGGCGCTCACATTTCTCTGACTTTTTCTTCACCATCAAAGAGAAGAAGCATTTAAAACGTATATATTTTTGTGTCTGAATATCCTTTTAATGTCTACGGCTTCTGAAAATTCATATAAATATTGCTTATCTGGTGTTTGACTTAATGTTTGTCTGCGTTTCAAATATCAGAGTTTAGATCCATTAGAGAGATGTTTATTTCGACAGATAATGAGGTAATACTAACATTGCTTTTAACAAAAATTTCACACTAAAACTGACATTTAGTAGATTAGATTTTAATCATTTTCTCAATATTTTTGCTCACATTTTCTCTGTTTGTTTAATAATCTTTTCTTTTTCTCATCCAATCTTATTCTTTGATTCAATAATATCTGTGAACTTCACTTATATGTGAAGATCACTCCTAAATTCAATAATCAAAAGACTGTATTTGTTCGGAGTTTAAGTGCATTTCTACTGAAAGGTGTCATTCATTAGATAAACTTTGAGCGCAAGACTTAAAATAAATTCAAATTAGGATCAAATGTCGATTAAAAGTCGATCGAAATTAAGAAATTTTATTCAAGGATATGATCAGAAATAGGGATGTCTTCTGAAATAATGTTTCATTTATTGAACGACATTCAAAATACAAGAATATATTGAAAAAGTTCGAGTTTTTTGTGAAACTTGCAGTCATTTAAGCGAAAATCGAAACCCTTTCAAATGCACTGCAATTGTGTTCATTCGCTTCGTTGAGATAATAAATGAGTCCTAGAATTAGAAAAATTGTTATTTTTGCCTTTCCTTGTTTTCTAAGATCATTATGTAGAAAGACATCAAAAAGAATACAATTCTCCAAAGAGTTTGTATTTAAAGTTTTTTTTCTTATTTTCAAATTTCACGGAAAGTTAACTCAATATAACTGAATAACTGTATAAACGTTTTAGTTTTATAACTATTTACTTTAATTTATAGATAAAAGATATAGAATTGTTGTCTGAATAAGAAAAGACTGTTAATTCAGATTTCAAATGATTTTAATGTCTCGATTATAGCACCGATTAATTTGAATCAATAGAAGATTTTAGTCAAATATTTGATGTCAGCCGTCATTAGTTGAAGAAAACTTATTATCAAAAATAGAGATAATTATATAATGGATTCGCAAAACTCAATAATACATTTGTAAAGTTGTGTTATGTGACTAATAAAATCATTGTATCAGATATAAGATCACGAAATCTGTCGTATTTGATCCCAGATAATGTCAATTGAAATACCATTATCTGGGATATGATATATGGCTAATATCTATTTGAGATAAAAGTCACGTTTTTAGGTTTTCTTGCTGAATTTTGAATTTGAGAATACTTTCAATGATAATTTATTTGAATTGGATTTCGAAACATAAAATTCGATTACAGAATGTGTCTAGGTATTTTTTGTATCATCAAAAATAATTATAGATTATTATGAATGAAATTTGAGCGATGCTCTATTAATTCGCTTATTATTCTTTGCCATAATTTGTTTCATGCAAATGAAAAATTCAATCATTAAGTTAATGATTATTTACTCATTTATTAATCCGTTTTTGGCGAAGGGTTTCACAAAAGAATTAATAGAATTCGAGTCAAACTCTTTTCATAACTGTTTGGATAATAAGACCACAAGTCATGAGTCGGGCGTTTCTCATCCCAACTATGAAATGGTTTATGAAAAATGATCGCAAACAGAATAAACCCAACGAACAGAATAAATGAAGAATTTTTTTTCAATCAATTCAAATGATCTTTTTATTAAGAGCCGATTTTTGATAAATATTTTGAAATTTTGATTGATTTTAATCCAAACGAAAATATTTGGATTTAAAATTATCATAAATTTGCCTAAAATTTTGAAAAATTAATTTTTATGATAGAAATTAATGAGAGTTACCTCAGGTTTAAGCCTAGAAGGAACCTAAATCCATGGATTTTTTCGAAATCAGCAGGGGAGAGATGGATTTTTCTCCAATATAGAGCGGATTTCGTATCCAAATATCTCGTTTGAATTCAGATTAAATCCGATATTTAATCCTTAATTTAGATTAAATTGTCCTAGTTCGGTTTATATCCAGTTTTAGTGACTAATTTATTTGAAATTAGCGACAAAATGGCGGAAGTAATGAGGCCCTAGTTTCACTGCGTTTCAGGCCTTAGCTTTGGTCCTAGACTAAAATCTGGAAAACCCGGCTTCTTGGGTAACTTGGAAATTAATGAATATTTGATTAGAGATTAATCTTGAAATTAGAAAAAATCAATAAATATTTGTCATTATTCATAATTCCCATTATGAATGTTTGGCAAAAAATAATTATTTTAACGGATGAGTTATATTTTTACATCATTTTTATTGTCATATTTTGAAAATTCAAAGAATTAAAGCCAAAAGTTTCTCAAAAACAATAAATTTCTTTCTTTTATTTAAAATCTGGTTTAAGCGTAAAATATATGGGTTTATAACCCGACAAATGTTCAGAAAATGTTTAGTTTTGATCATTATTTTTGAATTTATTATCGAAATGAGAATAAAATTGATGTTTTGTCTGCAAAACGCTATTATATTAACAAAAGTTATTAATTTTCAAAATAAAAAACACCGACATTATAGTCGTTGATTACTTTATGGCGATCTAAATCGCAGATTTATAATTGAAGCTGAGTCAATTATCCAGACTTAATTGATATGCTGGAGCAAAAAAGTCAATCAAACTGTAATCGATTAACAATTTATAGGTGTTTTGAATGTAATCGAGTGAAAGTGATTTAGTGTTCCAAACATATAACTCATTAACGGAGTGTTGGCTTATAATAACTTTATTAATACTATTATGATATCTCTATTTATGTTTCGATTGAATCGTATATACCGGTCCTCAATGAGAGCACTGAGTGAGTGAGAGAGAGAGAGAGAGAGAGAGAGAGAGAGAGAGAGAGAGAGAGAGAGAGACCAATTCTGGCGACCATTCATTTATTACCAAAATCATTTTGATTAATTTCTTTGTCATAGTTTGCAATCATTGCGATCTGACATTTGAATCATATTTTGCCACTTCCCAGATCTCAGATGAGAATCACACTTAGACTTCAAGAAAAAGGTCAAAAGTAAATACGTTGAAATACGTTGACCAATTTCCTTGATAACTATTTTCTTATTTAGTATTTCTTTGCTTACTTTTCATTTGAAGTTATTTGTGTAAGAATCAAATGAATGCATTTTCATCAATAGTTAAAAGTTTGATATGAGAGTCAAAGGCTGTTAGAGAAACTCACATTTAGTGTTGAATTATATCGTATCGATCCCTATGTCTATGAATGTAATTTTCAATTGAGGTTATGATCCATCGTTTGTGATAACTCTGAACAACAATTTTATTCACAGTTTGCATAAATATAGAGGAGAGGCAATAATGTCAATATTTTGATCGGTATATGTCTGTGTGACCAGAAATAAAAAGTATTTCTTGAGATCAGATCTTTCGGCTCAACAAAACTGAATCAATAAATGGAGAAAAGATCGCAAATATTCTTCCATTCAATGGATTCTATTTTTGTTGGGATTCTTATTCAATATTTGGAGCGAATATAATGTAATCGTTGAGTCCTTACTTTTGGACTGTTTTTGATGGTCTTTACATCTATTAAAATCATTACATTATTATTATTGATTGCTTTTTCCTATTTGTTGAAATCCTAGCATTTTTCGCTTCTTTATATTTCTACTGAATTTTTTCTCCTCACTTGTGATTCAGTTAAGAACAGAGATGTGCAGACATTTTGAGGCTCGGCTTTGATATATTCATCAGAGAAATTTGGCTAAGAACAATTTCCTGATGACTCTCTATGAAATTAATAGTTTTTATTCGGGTTAAGTCTTTTCTATTTTTCATCAATTATAAGGAGATTTCTTGAATCTAATGCTTTGTGTGTTTTACAAACCATTGCTTCCTTCAAATGGATTATAAAATTTCTTTTTTGGTATCTTTCATTTTGAATTTTCTGCATCAAACTACCATGTTACTTTTGCATGCTGACTTTTAACAAATTCAATAAATGTGGAAGAGAGAGAGAGAGAGAGAGAGAGAGAGAGAGAGAGAGAGAGAGAGAGAGAGAGAGAGAGTGAGAGAGAGAGAGAGAGAGAGAGAGTCCCTCTTTGCCCACCAATGAATAGAAACCATATCCGAAAACGAAAATTCAATTATGTTTAGAACATAAGAAGAAGACTTTCATGAATTTTGAATACAAGGCTCAGTATATATATATATATGGAATACGTTGTATACGTTATGTATAAGTTGTGCACTCAGTCTGAATCTCTATCCAAGTCCATGTCTATCAGTTTCATGTATTTTGTGTTTAGTGTTGCGTTATATCCAGAAATTATATACAGAAGAAAAAACTAATTCTTTTGCGTCGATTGGAGTCCCCAATCATTAGTTCCTTTCTTACATCAAATGAGAAACACATCGTTTCGTATAAATTCAATACAGATTTGATAATAATTTTTTTCTATTAATTCTATAATATATTAGATAAAGATTTTGGGGTTTCTTTAGTTATCGAAACAATTTCTCTTCAAAAGGGGATAAAAGTTTTCAATTGATTTATAACTGTCTAAATGATTGATTAATAATCGATAAAAGGATTGAAGACAATCTTCTCGTCTTTGTGTTCCTAAAGAATGACCTCGATTTCTATAAACTACACATTTGGATGACGGACCGCTTTTACACAATCGATGAAATATAGAGACCTCACGATTCAGTATTTTAAGCCCAGTTTCTTCAGACTCGCAATGTTTTTTCTCATTCAGTGTGGCACAGAATAACTAAATTTACAAATGAAATCGACAATGATTTCAACTACTACATTTTAAAACTATTTTTATTCTTACGATCAGAAGAAATACATTTTTTGTTTGTTTTTCAAAACTTTAATCCTTTACTCTAACTCTAAAACGATATTTCACTTGAGATTTGGGATAATAAAGGGTGTAATCACCAAACCTTTGCTTAAAATGACCGAAAGTCACCCAAATATTAAAGTTTCTCGAAATTTGCTGCTAATTTTTGTTGTCACTTTTATTGTACATTTAACCAGGCTTTGTTAAGAGTAAAAAAAATCTCCAGGGAAAGTAATTCAAATGAAAGTAAAGTTGGCCCAAAGCAATCCCGCTTGGCTATTCTGCAAGATCACACAAATCAATAACTTCTTATTGAATTTGTCGTTTTATAATACTTTCGTAAAACATATTTGTATTAAGAGATCAAAAATCGCATTTTTGGATCAAAAAAGGATTAAATTTAAGAATTTTTCAAAAAGTATTTTATGGGAATTTTCAAAGAAAATGTTTTCAAAAACAAATGTATTGATACTCTATTTTTTGGCACTAAATTCCGTATATTTTTGATTTTATTATTTCAAATTCAAAATAAAAGAAACTCAGAATATATAATAAATTAAAAAATAAAAAGGACCGGGTAATTGAGAATCTGATAAAATCTGGGTTTGAAATAATTTGGTTGAATGGCTTGTAATTAAAGTATTTGTATTTGTCTTAATCGGTATTGAATTGAAATATAATAAATGAGATGAATTCAAATCTTATGATTTCATTTCGTTGGTCTCCAGTTTCACTGTAAGAACAAATATCTATAATATATTACAGACTGAGTACACGAATACTTTAAATATACCGATATTTTTCTCATATATTATGCAAAGAATATACAGATTCTGTAAATCGAGGAATTGGTTGCATTGGTCCTGGATACTTTTAAAGTCAACCCAATATTTGAAAAGCAAATACGAATCCCAATAATAATGGATTTTTGCGAATCGATTCAAACAAATCTGTTTATCAGAGTTTTCTTAGAAAAATAATCCAAAAGTAAACAAAAATAATCTTTTTTCTGGTATCACAAATGCAATGCAATCAACATTAATATCAATGCTTTCTTTTATCCATTCATTTATTACCTTTTCTGTCTGAAAATTCAAGATATTTTGCAGACTTTTATTTGAAAATATATTATCAATAAAAGCCATAAATCATAGTAATTGCGAAGAATTTCATCAATTTTTTCTTGAAATTTAATCCCAGGAGAAATCTAAAATTTTTTAGACTTCCACACAATTGAATTCACTTGAGTATAATAAACGATTTCCTTCTGTCAAACCGTAATCCTATTATTGTCGGCCTATATTGTTAGGCCGTTCCAGAATTGAGATGTTGTAAAAGACGTTAATAACCCAAACTTAAGAAATCAATTCATTAGTTGTTTACAATTCAAAGTCATTCTTCAAACTAGAAATTTGATTCTTAAGTGACTGTCATTTGAAAGTTTCCTAATCAATGTCTTCACTCAATATTGTATAGCAATTTCATAGCACTCGGAAGTCATCCGTGCAAGGGATCGATAAAACGAATCAAAGAATGATCTATCAAATGTCTAAACAAACAATTTCTGTTAATTCGAGTATTAATACCCTTTCGGCTAAGGAAACACAAAGCACTGGTACATAGAAAATGGTCTTGCTTCAAAATATTCAGTTCATAGTGAAGCACTTTTACAGACTTTAGATTAATAGGTAGGTGAAAAATCTGTCTCTACTGGTATATCTTATCTGGTATATAAAGTTATACAGCTCAATTAACTTGTTCCTCTATGATTGAATTTATGCTCAATAGAGACTTTGAACTAAGAAATGTTCACTTTTAAGAAAAGTAGACTTGAATCTTTTTGAAAATTGCAATGTATTAAGCCTTGAATTTGAATACAGCCTTTTGAAAGTAATTTGAATGCAATCCCATAACTGTATTATATGAGAGAATTGCAAATTAATTCAGTGATTGTTGTATAAAATTACAGCAATTTATTGCTTTCCTTCAAAATTATTAATAAAATGAATTCATTTTGTATGCAATTCTCGAATTTGAGTTCAAATCAAAATTGTTTTTACGATTCATTTTACGATTTAATTTGATTTCTTAAGTATTTGAAGTCATTTTCAAAATTGAAATCATTACTCATTTAAGTGATGTTTTGCTTTTGCATACAATTTTATGACAGGGTTTTAAAGTTGTGTCTAAACTTCACTGAATTTTGTAGATTTGCATCAACTTTAAGGCGAAGAAGAGATGAACTAAAAGATCAGAATATTCTTTGAGTTAATTTTCGTGCAAACTTTGAATCCTTATTATAAAAATAAAATTCATTTTTTGTATAAAATTTTGATGAAAACAATTGAAAAGAGTTTTGAAAAATTGGAAGTCTATGCAAATCGGAAACATTTTAACACCACTTATGTTTGAAGAGCTCTTCATTTAATCCAAAACATAAATTTCCAGGGATTTGAATATTTAAACAAAAGAAAATTCTTGTTTATTCTTGATTTTAATCAATATTGTTTGCAAGAATATTCACCCATTTGTTACACTCTAGAACTGGAAGTTTGAATGAACTTTAACTTTAAATCTGCCGAATGTCTGACAAAACAGAATCGATGTTTAATTAAAATATTTGAATTAATTTTATATATTTGTATAACACATGAGATTCGTGTGATTTAATAGATTCGACTCCAGCTCTGAAATAAATCCAATATATCTGTCATTCTGTGCTAAAACATCATTGCTTTCATACAATGGAAGAAATGAAAGGGTTTTGTTCCTCTTCTCTAATAATTGTGATTTCAATGTGTTTTTCAATAAAACATTGACATTAAAGTTGAAGAGTCCTAACAATTATAGTATTGTTCGACAAACTTATAGATTACATGATATGACAACAAATCCAAACAACTGATGACAAAAATATGGGATTTGTTTGCCATTGATTTCGTTATCTAAGAGTCCAATCGTAGTGTTGTGTCACTACTTATTTGCAGACAACATATGGGGAACAGTATTAAGGCTTACAGTTAACTGACTTCCAGTTATTCTCAAATAACAAATCAGTGAATTGTTGTGAACTCAATGTTTGGCTCAAAATTATGAGCGCTATAAAAGACAAATCAGTTAATTCGGTTCTACACTACTATCCAGTCATTAGTTTATCTCCAAAATTGCCTTTTATTGCAATCATTATGTGTTGTGATTTGATGTTCAAACCGTTGCCCGCATTTCAATGCATTTCAATTTATTTGCCCTTCAATTAAGAGATTTTACGATTTTAGTCATCGTTTCAATCATTATATTCGAGATATAAATTCAATTTCGTCTTATTATTAGATTTAATAAACAAACATAACATCAAAGCATCCAATTTAAGATCAAATTTAGCAAGCAGATCATAATCAGATATAATCTAGGATAAGAAACATTTCTGAAATGATTATTTTCAAAGCAATTTGTTGTTAGTTTGTGAGTAATATGACAGCCGTGGATACCCTTCCCTTCAACGATAGGGTCTCTCCTCAGAGGTCTCAATAGTTTCGACACAAGATTTATTGAAGACAAGTCCGGAGACAAACTCTAATCTATTGTTTTGAGCTCTTCTTAGCTTTTGGACAACTATTTCATACAATTTATTGTTTTTTTTTTCAATTTTTGTGAATAATATATAAAAAGATTTCTGAAAATAAATTGCTTTCAAATTGTTTTGTTTGAAAGCAATTTAAAAACGAATCGAAAAAATGTCAGTTTATAAGCAAATTATTTCTCAATACATTTGAATCTTCAATAGACTTCTCACCCATGCAATTGTGGAGACAGAGATTGATTTTTTAAATCAACAACACTTTTTAATCATTATTTGACCAAGTTTATCTAAATATAATTCAGAAATGATTTATTATCTCAAATATTGAAGATTTTGAAGACCTATACGAGTAATAAATGTCTTCATAACTGCGAGAAGTGTTGTATTTTAAGATTCACTTGGTTTTTGTCAATTAAAAAACGGTCTGAAAATGCATTAAATACTGAAAACCTGACAGAAGTGCTCCAAAAACAATGATTTATTGAGAATAACTGCCAATCAATCGTCTGTTGAGCACAAGTCGGTCACAAAACCATCAGAGAGTCTGACGACACTTCAAAAGCGGCAAACCTTTGGTTCAAACTATTACTCATAGTTTAGTCAAACAAATATCTAATGTTATAATACAGTCAACCTTTGGTTTTGTATACATTTAAACTTTAATTTACTCATGAAAATACATAAAATGAAGAAAATTCTTGATTAAACTAGGTAAAAATCGTTTTCTATCTAGCAACTTGCAAAATGATAATTTTTGGAACATATTAATCGAAGAAAACAAAGAGATTTAAAGTCTTAGTCTTAATGAATATGTTTTGTAATATCAATAAAAAAAGAGTTAATTCGCAAAAAACTAAAGCAAAGACCGTTTGGAACCGAATTCAAAGCTATTGTATTGAATTGACTCCTATTTCGTCACTTATTGTCATTAATTCAATCGATTGGTCTTTTATTTTGAATTATTTTCATCCAATTTGTTATCAAATCTTTTATAAATTCTATTAAAAGTTTTAAATTTTGTTCAAAATTGAGAATTAAAAGCATTTGCGAGGCTTTGAATGTCGACAATAAAATATCGTCAGTTCCGTCCCTCCCGAGTGCCGGAGAAGAGGTTCCATATGAGGCTTGAAATTAATAGCGAGTGGTTTGATATAGAAAAAGAGATTTGGGTATCAATTAATCTTAAGAACTCTTGTCTTTCGTCAGCCATTTAACGGCTTTTACTCCTATTTTGATTGAAAAGTGGTTTTGTGTGAAAGTAATGAACACTTGTTTTGTTTGCCAGCAATTCGTACATCAAAGCCAATCGTTGGTCACGTCTTCGATGTCTGCCATACCGTCGTATCAAATGAATTACGTCAACAGTTGTGTCAATGGCTCACAAATGCAATCAATTTCGAGTCAAACAGGTATGAGTTCGCCGTCAACCGCCGCACAACTGTCACTTTCAACGGCCTCCGACCCAATGGTTGTGCCCATCGGTTCCAATCGTTTCGATTCGACAGTTGGTTTGATGCCATCTTCGGTTCAGTCGAATCATCTATCAGTGGATCAGACAAACGATTCGCACAATTTATCAAACGATTTGAACAAACGATGCGTTTCTGTCATCACTTCCAATGGCGTCGAACAGCAAACGGTACGACTTTATGGACACAATAGTTGCCCAAAATCTTTATTATAAGTTTGAAGCCTTACATACGAGTCGAGAGTTAAAGAGTACCATAAATAGTGTTAAGCCATTAGACAAGAATATATCAAATGTTATTAAATCATAAACACTAATGACTCGAAAGCTTATAATTAACTCAATCATTGATTTACTCGAAAACTAATTTTATTATTAAATTAAAGTCAGAAATAGCCGACAAACTAATGATAAAAGCGTTTCGTTTAATAAATTTTTCCCTTTTCTTCTTCTCTGAAAATACTAACAAACGATAAAAATTGAAAATAATTGGAGTCATAATAGTTAAGAGAAAACCATTTGAATGAGTGAAAGGACACAACTCTCGTAAAGTCTAGAAGTGGTCGTCCAATGGATTCAATTTATTTGAATGTTAAGTCAAATCCCTGGGCTGTAGTGACTACTACTCTGGTCATAGTTCTGATTACAGAAGTAGTCGAAAGTGGACAGAATAGGAGCCAAAGAGTGACTAAATTATTTGATTCTCTGTTCAACTTTTATTCACATAAGAATCAGTTGTTATGGAAACCAATCAAACTTTAGATCACTTTTGTTGATGAAATCTAACAATTCTTACCGTAAATAACATTTGGGTCTTGTTTTTAATGCTTAGTTTCGTTGAGTCCTTTACTCGAATGTTCCGTCTTTTCTGTTCTCTTGTTTTCCCTTCTATTCATTCCGTTTGAGTTCTTGAGTTCGAATTCCATTCTGTTCACAAATCAACTCATTATTTGCTCGAATGGATTGAAAAAAGTCGCGAGAATTCAATGATTAGTAAACTCTTGAAAGCATTTAATTAAGTCTCGTATAGAAAGTGATTGCGATTAGGATTTTGTCAAAACATTTCATTCGCTTCTCTGACAGTCCTCTGATTCCAGAACTGACTTTCTCTTCAATTCAATAGCAAACAGATCTCGAGTGTAATGATAGACCCGTTTCTGTTGAAAACGACTACACAATTGGACTGACATCAGTTGACGGCACCGTCAGAGTCAACGGCACTCAACCCAAACGATTGCATGTAAGCAATATTCCGTTCAGATTCAGAGATCCGGATTTGAGACAACTTTTCGGGGTATGGCTTCTCATATGTAATGACTATTCAATCGCTTTAATATTTGATCCAATTTCTAGTCTTACGGACATATTCTGGACGTAGAGATCATTTTCAACGAACGCGGATCTAAGGTTTGCCTCCATTTCTAACAACAAATAAATAATAATAATAAAGAAAATCTTTAATTCAATGCATTATTAATGCTCTGTTTGGTTAGGGTTTCGGTTTTGTGACGTTTGCCAATAGCGATGAGGCCGACAGAGCCAGAGATACACTCAACGGAACGGTAGTCGAAGGCAGAAAAATAGAGGTTAAACTCGACTGTATTTAATTGCTTTCAATAATCGATAAAAAAGTAAATCAAAGCATAACTTCTATTCACTCCTTAATTGAAAGTCAGCTCTCATTCAGTGGACAACAATTGATTTGTTTTGATTTGTTTTGATTTTTAGTCTAATATTTATTTATTAATTATATCTAACGTCGAATTAGTTAAGAATTATTGATAAAAGAATCTCATATTCTGTTAGAACCCATGAAATAGAAAATAATAATATATTATTGTAATGGAAGTGAATATTGGATTCGCTTTTTGTGGTATTTTTGCTTCAGTTGTGCTGAAAATGCAATATTAATAATAGCTTTATATTAATGCAATTCATGTCTGCAAAGAATTCAGAGAATGAAAGAAAAATATCTGAAAATATAATTAATTTGAGTGAAAATATACAGAACTTAAGTCTGGATTAGTTTTAATGAATGTTTAAGATTTGTCTCTAATTTGAATTATTCTCTAATTTAGTGATGAATTGAATAAATAATTGATTTGATATTTAGGTGAATAACGCGACGGCACGCATTCAATCGAAAAAGAATGCCTCCGCCACTACAGCCCCCAATGGTATGTCCTGTTCTCGCACTTGTGTCAGACTGTTGTGTAAGAGAGGAATTGCGGACAACAGAACTATTTACTGAAATTAGGATTATTTGTCGATAACTCATATTATTTGCCTTTAAGTCAACAAAACAGACGACTAATCATTAATTGCAGACATAACTCAATGACTGAATTATAGCCAAAACCACCAAATTATTTGAAAATCTATGCAATCAGTTGTGAATATACTGTGATTTTAACTAACAGTCATTTTAATACTCATTTTTCACATAATTTTGTTGAATATTTAAACAAAGTATTCACAAAATTAATACAAATTTTCTTTTAATTTTATAATTTTTTTCTATTATTTAATCGATAAAACATTAATTTAAAGCATTTTTGAGATTAACTTTAATTTTAATTCAAAACATTTTGTTTATTGATTTTAAAATCTAATTTGATTTCAACATAATTTTATTCATAGCTTTTAAGTTTTAAATTTTATTTTCCAATAAAAAAATTTCAATTATTATGGATTTGAAGAATAAAATCAATTCTTCAACAAATGAATTAACTGTCGAAGTCATGACTACCTCAAGAATACTACAAATTAGGAGTTATAATGGGATTTCATTAATTTGGATGAAATAAACCAGACTTTTATCAGTTGTTGACGTCAACCGCTTTCTTTAGTAATGACTTTGAATGCATTTTTTGAAAAAATAAATTTTTATCTCATTTCTGATCGAAATATTTCGGCACAAAGTCTTCCAGTGCTTACAGTTGTGTTGAAATATGTATTAAAATTTTGGATTCTTTTGAAAAAATTGAATATTAGAGCAAATATTTGCATGAAATAGATTTTGCTATCAAATGATGAGTTCGTAGATATAATTCTCTGAAGACCTGAGGCTTGCATTGAATAAAACTACTGATAATGATCTGGAACCTTCACTTATAGTCAGAGAAAAACAAAATTTCACATTTATTTTAATAGAATAAATAATTAATAATTTTGAAGCAAAAGCGAGAAACAGATAAACAGTTTTCATTCATTCACTACACAAATGAATAAATAATTTTTCGAAATTAAATGAAAAAAAACGAAATTAAATTCGTAGCAAAAGAACCCAAACTATAGCCAAACAGTAAGAAAACAAATGTCAAATAAAATTGAATTCTTATTTGATTAGAAATCACAAGAAATCAAATTATGTCTGAAAATTGCGAACAAAATTCAGTTCATTGAATGTTATGTTAAACACAAAACTAATCAAAAGAACAATAATGAGAAAACTTTTGATTAATCATTGATTTTGGATTAATATGGCTTTAATTAAATATTTATTAAACATAAATCTAATGACAATGGAAAGGGTGTCTACTTTATATGAGATAATAGCGGACAGAATATATTTGTAATTATGTATTAATGAATGGAATGAAGAGATTTGATGGTCTATTGATTGCATGTTTTCTCTATTTTTGGTTTTCTGGCGATTTGTCTTCTCTTATGGCATGCCGTGACTGATCTGATCTAAACTGATCCGATCATAGCAGTGACCACATTGAGAGGTGCCGTACAGAGAGGTCGGGCACGGAGTGGCACTTTGGCCGCATTTGCAAGACATCCTACACCACTACCAATAACTGCTACCCCGCATGTGTAAGTCATGGCATATGTCATATACTTTTGAATATTGACTTTTGAATATTTCGATTATACAAAACGTTTAACTAATTATAACTATTAGTTTTAAATTAAAAACTTTAATCAATTTTGATATTTTGTTGCATTAGATCTAAATCTAAATCTATTGCAAAAGTGATGCATAAAGTGATCGCATTTTTGTGAATTTCACATCACTTTAGTTATATTACAAATCAATAGAAAAATTAATAAAAACTTTTTATATGCAATAAAAACAAATCAATAAAAGCGATAATAAATATATTCATTACTGAATGCATGAGTTTTATGGAGGCATCGAATATATATTTCAATTATTTGCTCGATTATTGCACAAATCAATAATTAATTGTCTCTAATAATTGTATATAACTTTTTTTATGTGTTATATAATCTTAGTTGAATAATCTTATAGGAATGTCTACCAGGACCCTTTCTTAGCCTATGCCGCTGGAGCTGACAGAGCTTATTCATTACCCGTAAGTACTGATGTCTTTTAAATTTCATATCTCCTTAAATACCAATAATTAATCATTTGATGACATGATTTTGATGGATGCTTTCAAGTTATAAGTTATGTGAAGAGAAAATCGATTAAATATAAAGTATTGTCAAACAGTGCTATCAACTGATCTGTTAAATGCATTCAATACTGAAGATAACCAGTCTTTTGATCGAAAATCCATTTTATTTATTTCTATCTAAATAAATGACAGTTAAGACAGAAATTCATCACTCATTTTATTTATCGAAAAGACTAAGATTATTGACAAAACAGAGGCTTTAAACGACTCTTTGAACTTTAATTATAATAGAAAATAAATATTAATGATTTGATTAATTGAACATGATAGATTTTTTTTTATGTATTTAATAAATTTGTTTTATTTATGTAAAGGCGTCATACGCTGCCAGTGCCGCATATACCGCAGCCGCCGCTCGAAGGTATGTCCAAATTTTCAGTCTATTTCACTAGATAACAAAGGGCTTACATCAGCTGATCAAAAGTGGGGTGACCAAGCTATTTCAACATTCGTTCAAATGTGAAATTATAATTTGAAATTTCCTTTGTTTGTGATTTAAAGACTTCGAAAATTGAATACTTTTATCGATTTATATAATCTGTAGGAATAGATCTCTCAATGAAATGGTAATCAAAATGATCGAGCAATTGATTGTTTGGTTGCACTAAAACACAGAGTAAAAGATTAATTAATTAATTGAAGCAAAAGGATGGAAACATTTGTATCGACATTACATTAGAAGTGAAATGATTGCAATCAAAGCAAACAATTTGTTAGTCGACACCAAAAAAGACAATTTTGTCGAAAAAAACTACTTTTCGTTGTATTCGTAATCAAATACTTATTTATAAAATTGTCAAGCTCACTTTTTGGGTTCACCATCTATTCGCCGAATCTCGCCTTCTCAAATACCATATTTCCAAAAATTTATTAAAGATTTAGTTGTAAGCATTTAAAAGATTTATTTTTTAGTTTCAAGTTATTAAACATTTTGTCGATTATATCACTTTAATGAAAATATTTGTTCTTATTTTCATTTCTGATATCAAATTTTAATCTTTTATAATCTTTAATCCAAAACTTGAGACGTTTATGTTTTCTTATATTTTTCGGATAAATGAAACCTTATTTATTACTTTCGGCGAAGCGGGTCAAATTTCTTCGGTTTAGTGGGATATCGAAAATTTTAGGCCAAGTGGTACATAATTTTTCGGTGAAGTGAGATTCGGCAAAGTAGGATTCGGTAAATAGAGGGGACACTACTTTTTCACGATCTTGATTATAGTGTTTGCCCATCTGTTTCGGGCCATACAACACAATGTTTGAAACTGATGGGCAACACTCACTAGCCATCGGCCAAAAATGCAAGAGAGCTTTCGAAACTAGTCTTGGACTAATATTATCATAAGTTAATGATAATCAAGATCGTGAAAAAGTGAGCTTGACAATTTTATAACAATGTGTTCTCACGATTACCAAAACTCGAATTT
>JAQFXL010000722.1:0-17341 GCA_034693445.1 Edwardzetes edwardsi
CAATAATTCTTGTTATTTATCGTAACGTTATTTTGAAAGTGTTTTTGAGTTATATTTGGCTCAAAATCATAATAATTGCGTTGAATTGAAGGCTATTATTGTTTGCATTCATTGATGTAATTCAATACCACTTCCTCTTCACTCACATATAACTCCCGAACTGATTAGTGGCCAAAATGTTGGACAGCCTATTAGGCAATGTCTTTGGCAGAAGCAAAAAGGATAAAAACGCGAATAATAGCCATAACCACCCGAATAATGGACCAAATGGTGAGACTTCCGAAGGTTTTGTCGTTGTTGGACAACAAATGTCAGAAGTATCTGAAGAACACTCACTCTATCCTCGCGTCACAACAATGTTGACACAAGAAGTATGTCTTAAATCTGTCAAATAAAACCATTTGTACTCATTGTTGACCTCATTTGTATCTATCAGATGATTGTTGGCCAGACATCCAGTATAGGCGGCGCCCATTCGACGTCTACAGTTATGGTTCAGCGCACAAGTAGCCAGAATTACAGCTCTCCGATAGACAACATACCATTCAGTCCTCTATTAGCGAGTGGTCAACATTTGATGGACAACCACTCGATGTCTGTCTTGAAGTGTTTGGAAACCATTGATCGGATCCAACAATACTTATATACCGAAAGTCAATCCCAATATAATTTCCATTTAGAAAACACTATTCTGAGTGAATCCCTTCTGTCCTAAAGAAGGCGTTCCTCTCTTTTCTATAGTTTTGAATTATAAACGACGAGAAAATAATTGTATTTTTGTGACCAATAATTGATGTCTTTATCTAAAGTTTTCATTTGTTTTTCCTATCATTTCATTGAAATTGAGTTTAAAATCTGTAATGAATTACATTTTGGTTACAATTCTTCAAAGATTTTCATTATTTTTTTTTCTTCTTATCTTCAGATAAGAAATATATGTTTTCTTTGTTTTTAAGACTATTATTATTATTATTATATAATCCGATTGTTTTGCAAACAAAACACAAAAATATATCAATAAATGAGTGAATAATTTATTCGGAAAATAATATTAAATTTCTTTATTATTCAGATGTTTTTAAATACAAATTCAGTGGATATTTGTTATTCTGAGCCCTATTCGGCGTCGTCTACGTTCTCAGTCTGTAGTCCCTTGAATGTGGCCACCGGTACGTGAGTGACCAAAGTGTACAGTTTGTTAGGACTGTCCTCGTCTTCATTGCGACGTCTGGCCAGCCTTACGCGCACCCGATAGGGCACGTTTCGGATGCCTTTACTCCAAAGGAATTTATTGAGTCGGGTGTCGATTCGCACGTCTTCGGTGGCCATTGCTTTCTGTGCGAACTTCTTGATCTCTTTGATGGCCCTAGGTGCCTTCCTCTTGAATCCAACGCCGTGAAGACGTTTATGCAAATGAACGGTATATTCTCTGCTGATTACTTCATTGAGGGCTGACTTCGCCTTCTTCTCACTCTTCGGTTTTTTCGCCATTATTTGCCGAAAATCTGATGAAAATCAAAATTATTGAGAAAATTGACAAAAATATTGATTGAAATCAAGTTTTGGTTAAACAGACCTCAGATTTGAAGACTGTTTGCGAACACGTTTTAACTCAAAAGAAACAGACCGTTAGTTGTGATTGGAGTCAAGAGATGGCATTTCCAGTCATTTCGGCGCAAACTTTTGAAACCAAAATCCAAATCCAATAAAAAATATCTCGAGAATTGAATTTAATTCTAATTGTTTGCAAGATTCAAAATTTGAATTTTTTTCGGTTGAATTTCATTGAGAATCAGTTATTGGTTGACAGCAGTTGAGTGAAGTCGTTGTCATTGAATAGCAAAGAATTTGGAAATTCTTCGCCGACGACAACTTGTCTAAGAGTCTTATCAAGGAAGTGGATGAAGACCTCAACATCTGATTGAATTCAAAGTTTGTTTCTTTGACAACAACGATGAGAATGTCTGCACTTCTATGGATTTTGAAGAATAACCACAACCTCGGCCTCAACTGTGCTGATGATTGATTCAGAGAAGCGATGGCTTTCTTAAAGAACGGGACGGGTGTCCAAAACATTCTTATGGTTTCAATGAAACACTTGTTTTTGGGTCAAGAAATTCAAATTTATTGCTCTTTCGTTGAAAATCAATACAATTAAGACATTAAATAAAAACGAAATAAAATTATTATTAATTGAAAACAAAAATGAATTCAATTATCAAATAAAAAGTTTAAATAAAAATATTTGAAATACAGAGACGACTGACGACTGGGAATGTATTTCACAAACGGATTGGTATTTAATTCAACAGAATATCTGATATGAAATCTAATCTGAAAATACTGTCGAAGACTCGGTTTAAGAGACAGTAATCACCAGTTGTTTAATAGAATAATTGGCAGCACTTTGATGTCCGGCACCACCTGAGGACCTAATTCAATAATAAGGCCTAATGTTTGAAGCTATCGATCGGTTGTGCGATTAATTTGAGTAAAAATGTAATAAAATAGTAATTCGAGTCATAATTGAGTTGAAAATGTGATTAAAAATTTGTTGGATTTGTTTTCAAACACAGAATTGTTGGAGAATTCGAGTAAACATTTGAGTAAATGAGTTGCAAATAAACGTAAAACACTACCAGTTCTTAAATGAGACCATCAGTACTAGAATACCGGTGCGGTTATGACAGTGCGATGAGAAGACATACTTAAGACTCGATGCGAATAATAAAGACTTACATTTTGTTTGATATTCTGGTGTTTTGTGTGTCGACCGATAGAATGTCTTTGAATCTAATATCGAGTCAATTGTTTGGGTTTTTGTCTCTAATATTCAAATGAAAGACTCAGAGAGTGATGGCATCAAAGTATGGGCTAAAAGACAAGAGAAAACCGACTAAACTATCGAACCATAAATAGCTTTCTTTGTTTATAATTATCGTTAAGTTGTGATTAAGTCATATATTAATTGATTTTCTGTTTCAAAGACTGGTTTTTGAAACCATTTCTTAAATATCTATAGATTTAGATTCGAAACAAAGAAAAAACAGAATCTTTTCGTTTGTCACCGAATCTCAACTTTTTCTGAAATTAATTCTATTTTGAAGACAATCGGCGGTCAAATCGTTGGGTTTAAATATAGGCAGAAAAGCGGAGCTCCGACTGGGAAGTAGTATAAAACCGGATGAGGGCTGAACCGGCCGTACGACACTCGGATAGCCATTGATCATATTGCTTCTGAAGGAGTGGTCAGGTATTGGTTTTAGTCAATGTTTTTGTCAACTTATTAATGAGTGGACATACCTGTCATCTTCAGTAAGAATCTTTATCTTTTCGCACCCGTCCGGTGGTTCCCGAGTCAAGAATTTGTTGATTTTAGGACTGCAACAGTCTGTCAAACCATTCGTCTCAGTGCTCGACACCGGATCTGTTCAGTCGTATATAAGAAAGTCATTAATAAATATTCAACAGAATAACTAAGAAGACATCCATACCTGTGCTAAAAATTGGTGATTCGGGTTGACTCGAATCACTGCTATTTTCACCACTACTGCCCACTTGGCTTACAGTTTGTGTTTTGACTGTCCGTTGGGGACAAAGCAATTCGATAACCGGTGCTCTGTGGCCTTCGGGAATCCTATCACATGGTTTTCGGTCCCCAAGAATTCCTTTCAGAACTAAACTCTCGATTTCCTGATTGAGTTCTTCGACACTATTTGCGGAACGACTCGTTTCTACTGTGAGTTTAGTCGGAATAGCGATGGGACTCGATTTTGTGCTCTTTATTGGACTCATATCACTCGGGATCAACATTTGTTTCGATGGCCGGGAATCACATTCTAGGATAGAATTATAGGAGAGTTATGTCAATGTTTTAAGGTTTGGATTGGAGAGGAATACCACTAATTTGTGTGCTCTGGTCTTTGTTGAGTGCGAGACTCAGTTCAGTCTTTTTCTCCTGAGATTTGGCTTTAGTTTGAACTGACTTTAGAATGAAATCAATATTTTGAGTCAAAAACAGTCGATATTTAGTTAGACTCTGATTCTGACCTCAGTTTTATGCTCTATATTATTGGCTTCCTTTCCATTTCCGTTTTTGTCTGATTCCTCCCATTCTTCCGGTGTCTAAAGAGTTTCAATCAAACCGTTATAACAGAAATTGAATTCTATAGTAGAGTTAAATGACTCGGAATACAAAATTCAAATAATTGGTAATCGAAAAGAATTCTTAAGATAATAAGTGAGACAATCGTTGGAACTCAAGAATTTGTAAACCATTTTATTGATGGGAATCCGAAAATATGGCTCTAATTGCGAGCCTTCAGGGAATAGTAAGTCTTTTTCAAGGTTAATTGATTTTTGATACTTTCAAGGTCACTTATGTAACACCTTGATCAATAAGTTCAAGAGTAAGGCTATACCTGAAGAATATCTTCTGATAATAATTTGTTTGAATTTTAAATCAAATTTAAGAATAAGTCAGAGAAGAGGGCTATCAATGAAATGGCGGACAAAAGCATTGATTTTCTATGAATATTGTCTTATGACTGATGAAAATGAGAACATTTCTGACAATATATGACTTGAGAATCAATGACTGACTTGAGTGGACCGGTCTGTCCTATGGTGATAGTTGTGCGCCGCCAAAGGGTGACCCGAGCCTTCCAACTGATATGAGTCGGCCATCAGCACGGAATCAGCACTAGTCGACCTCTTCAGTGTTAGCCGATGGTCAACAAATGGCCATTTGACTGACTTGGAGGCCGTCGAGTCAACTGAACCCCAAATCAAAGCAAACAATTCAAGAATTTTCGGTCAAATTCCGGATATGATTACAATTAATATATTTTGTCTTTGCGTTCAATTAAAGTATGTTTAATGTCTTGTAATGGTTGGGAACAAGTGACTAATCAATGCAAAACATACCAATTGCCTGATTGTCTTCACTCATGTCTTTGTTGAGGTTGTGGTGCAGACAAAGCCTCTTATCTGTTATCGATTTGTCAGCATTTGTTTCATTTGCATTCATAACAAATACAAAATTGAGATCAAAATAAATAAATATTTAGTTTTTGATTGCAATCAATGGTTGAGTGAAGTAGTGATGTGTCGCGACTGTCAACCACTCAGACATCTAAGCAGACAATTAACTGATTGTTAGCGTATTGTGTTTATAATCATATGATTACTTGTTTTTTCGACAACTGCTGTCCGTCTGCTCACGAGTCACGTCTTACTATCTGTTCTGTCAGCCAATCAGACACAAGAACGCCGATCACATGCTCTGAAACCCACTCATCTGATTGGTGGCCACAAATAGTTGCGCGGGAAATCTGACAATTTTTCTGACATTTAAAGAGACATAAGTTTGAAGAGATTTAAATCAATTAATAATTAGATCTCTTATTAACGCAAAAATACATTTATTTTATTGTATTTTTCAAATCAGAATTCAAAACAATTACAGAAATATTATATATATTTTAAGGCAATTAAAAAAAATTGAATCAAAAGACCAATACGTTTACAAAATTGATTTCTAGACATAAAATATCTATTATTTCCCAATTGATTAAAATATTAAGGAATTGCATCTAATTCTTGAGGATATGGCGAAGGAATGGCAACATTGATGTGAATCAAAAATGTTAATTAAAATAAAGCCTAAAAATGAATTCGAGATAAGACATGAAATTTACTTAAAATAGGTATTGACTTATCGGGGAATATGTGTGAAGTGTTTAAACTAATTAATCACAGCTCAGGTGGTTTTGCTTAGCAGTTATGCCGACTTGTCTTAGGAATAGCCTTTGATAGCGGTTCCGAAGAATTGGAGAATAGTTCGATAAAATCATGATTTTATGGACGAATGAGTTTCGGAAAGAAATTCTCATTTGTTTTCCAAATATTGTTATTTAAAAAAAATAATTTCAAACCATTTTTTACTCATTTGTTTTGGTTTTTGTGCAGAAAAATAACAATTTGTTTGAGAATTTAGTGACAAAATGTCTTTTTGAGGTTTGTTTGAAGTGTGGACTAAATGTCGATAAAAACTAAACTATTTTTGAAGAAAGTTTTTCTAGTCTTATGTGCGAAACAATTATTATATTAACTAAACTTCGGGACAATTATTCGAATCTTTTACGCTAAGAATCGGAATATTGTCGGATAAGACCTCCGAACAGTTGATACAAGTCTTTGATTTGAGACAAACGCATCGGAACCATAACAATTGGATCTTCTTCTGGATCTAATATATGGACAACAGTACTGCCACTGCTGTCCGGATCGTCTTGACTTTCATTAAAATCAAGACTGTCTTTAGGCATCACTTGAGAGCACATGAATATGTCTTCAGTGCTGTTCTGCGATGACATACCATCTAAAATGCCTTCGAGTTTGGGGATATCACCTGAATCCGGGACCAATTCCTCCTAAAGACAGCAACAAAATGGTTAACAATTAAAAGTTAAAACAATTGTTGTTTACCTTTAGATAAGAAGTGATTATTTCTGGGGTCGAAACCTGAGAATCGATTATATCATCCATTATTTGAGAATCGAATCGATTAGTAGGCTGTCCACAGCTCGGCATAACTAACTCCGATTCTTCAGATTCATCGGTGAAGAGAAGCGGGGAATCGCTGTGTTGTGAGTCATTGTCGAACTCTTTGTCGAATTCGCTGTTCTGGTGGACGAGTATTCTGTTCTGTTTTGAGGTGAGTTCGGCGACCTCTAAGTCGATCAAAGGCCGAGTAATCAGATCATTGATTGGCTCGAAACAGGACAGCGTTGGAGATGGCGACGGCTTGAACTCCAACTTAGAACTGACCACTGGTTCGGCGAACAAAACCTTCTTTTTCTTAGCTTTTGGTTCGCCACTCGTCGGCGAAGACGTCAACTCGTGTTTGCGTAATATTCCGGTCAACTGTCGGTCATAATTGGATTCAGTGAGGACTTGATTGTAACAGGTTTTAGGACTTCTGTCAATCTCTTGCTTTTCCATTCGTTCTTTTGCGGCCCTCAGAAAGGCTGAGCCCCGACTCAGTGGGGAATTCCTAAACAATTTACTATTTGGGGGACTATTGACGCCATAATTCGTAATAAAATCATTTTTAACCACTTCTTCGATATTATTATTCGTTGTTTTATCACTAATTCTATTGGAATTGAGCCCCGATTTGATGGCGTTCTTCAGTATAGCCAAAGCTCTCGGAGAAGAAGAGATACTCGCATTGAAAGCGCTGACAGAAGGGACACAAATAGATGTCTGCCGTCGAAAACTATTCCGACAATTATTCTTAGTATTGGATTCACTAATTGTTGTACTGCTTATCGGGTCGTCAGTCGGCTGACTGTTGGCCACTTCAGACGGCAGATCTGCGCAAAATTGTTGGTTTGTTTCTTGTGACCCGACGGGTGTGGTTTCGGGCGATTCGGCGACTATTATCTCCTCGTCGTTGACCTCCGAATCGGTTTCGAATTCAATATTTTTGTCACCATTTTGTGAATTAGTCTTTTGTGAACTCGACTTAATAATCGGCGATTCCAGCAATTGTTGGATCGCCGAAGACCTGACCGGAGATGACGGCAAAGACATTGATGAATAACTGATTGCAGAGTCGTTTGAGTCGGTGGTGGCGTTCAAACAAATCATTTCTATATTTGATTCCAGTTTTTCCAAGAAATTTGAGTTCAATTAATGCATAGATTAGTGAAGAATAAGATTTAGAAGTCTTTTGTTTACTAATTGTTCCGCACTTTTAACGTAAGACAGTATTCGGCGCTAAAATCATTAGATAAGAGTCGAACCCAAAGATCGTTATCACAAAAATACGATTCCCTTCAATGGTGTTGTTATGGATTGCCGTCAATGGAGACGATATGTTGTTTGTGAAACTTAAATGTCATCATTCACTTCAATGCATTAAATGGCTAATACATAAACCACGTTAAGTCAATTATTCGTGTGATGCAATAATTATGAATGATCCAAGATCAAATAGTGGCAAATTGATTACTCATGGTTTAAATCAATTTTTGGTAGTTGGAAACTGAAAAACCGGAGATGGATAATCAGAAATAGGTTGATTTGTGCAGTTTTTATCTAGTTGAAATTGTTTTTGTTCTTGAAGCAGGATAAAAATGATTCGAAATGATCACAAAAAATAAGGACAAAATCCTACGTAATGTTTGACTTCTACCAAATCATATGACCTTTTGTTTATATATGACGTCAAACATAACATTTCGTGTCTTTATTTTTATGTTTAATCATTTGGTTTATCGATTGAGTCATTAAACTCATTATTGATTCAAATGTCGTGTAATTTAAATAAATTTTGTGCATTAAATGACTTGAAATCATTGAAACAGATATTGATTCCCGACTATCAGTCCGTTCAGGAGAGGAATAGAGGTTTTTTGACACAAATTGTGGTCAAATTTAGACTAATTTGAGATTTTTTTATTGTTTTCACTTCAGATGATGATTATGACAATCGATGGAATTGGCAGACGAGTCAACTCTTTGACTCCACAACAGATGACACTTCCGAATGGATGACCACTTTGATGGAATCGTTGGTTACTATCAGTCCTTTGGCCGATTTGATGGCTTTCGCCAAAACCCGATATTTAGCCGTTTATAAACTCAAGCCATCGACTGATTCCAAAACCACAGAAGACACAAATTTTACTTCTGATGGCATTAGTCGGGAATTACTGTTAAGTTTCGATACACAGCTGTCGAGTGGTCTGAACTCTGCGGAAGTGATAACAAGCCTTCTATTGGTGCCAATTGTTTCGCAACAAAAGTCTTCGTTTGCTTTCCACGACTGGACAGCACTTATGGTTGGCTTCTCTTCCGGTTATTTCCGAATTTATACCGAAAACGGAAAACTTCTTTTGAGTCAATTATTACACAACGAAGCGATTGTCGACATCAAGTGTCAGACATTCCGATCCAATAGTTCTTCGAGTGATTGCGACCAAATCCTATTGGTTTACAACTCGACAATCGTTTTGATCGATGGCTTGAGTTTATATCAAACGCTTCGGTTTTGTCGCAACCAATTGGCAAAGAATCAGAACTCTGTCAGTGGTTTCGCTTTCGGTTCTTCAGCTGATAATCACTTTTCGTTCACTTATAAGAAGTGGAAATTAGAAGGCAGTGAACACATACAGGACTGCCATAATATAGGCTTTGGTCCGCGCAGTCAGTTAGACCACTTAGTGTCCCAAACCATAGATAGGGGCCCATACGGTCCCTACAAAATGAATAGTCATTCAGCGAATTTGTTGATAACTTGTGGTGAAAATCCATTCGTCGGTTTCTATAGAGCTCATGAGGTATGTGTCGTATGGAATGGCTTTCTATTGAAATGAACGCTAAATCTAATAAAAATTTTGTGATAATAGGGTTCGACTCCTATCCTGAATGAGTTAACTCAAGCGATGGTCAATAAAGTGAAAAATATGATACCTTTTGGAGGACTCTTCGGAGGCAATAAATCCAACGAAAATCAATCTCCAAAAATAGAGGCCTCGACATCTGTTCCGCTCCGGATTGGACTTTGGGACCAAAGACTAGGACTTGCTATTAATGTTTCCCCAAACAAACGATTGGCTGCAGTTATCGATGATTTCGGAAGAGTTACTCTAATTGATGTCCACAAATGGATGGCTGTTCGCATGTGGAAGGGGTATAGAGAAGCACAGGTCGGATGGGTTGAAGTCAGTGAAGAGCCAAATCCCGGACCCCTTACCAAAAGAGCCTCATTTCTGGTCATATATGCGCCCAAACGTGGAATTCTTGAGATTTGGTGCACACAAATGGGTCCGCGTGTCGGTGCCTTCAATGTGGGAAAGACCTGTAAACTTATTACGTGTCAGCACTCGATGATGGGTTTGAATGCACTCCTTATTCAGCAGTTCAAAGATGTCTCAGAGTTAGAGCGCAGCCATTGTTTTCTGTTTGACTACAGTTCCGGAGATCTGTTTAGCATTCAAATACCGTTTTTATGTGCAATGACTGATAGGAACAGCAAACGGACGCGTGATTTGCATCTGTTGAGGGAATTGCAACAATTAGTCCAAAATAGTGGTAAATCTATTCCCTGTGAAAAAGTAGTGCAATTGATTCTGATGTTCAAAACGGCTGACGTCCGCAAAGACGCACTCAAAGAGATCTGTTTATTGACGGACATCGATGTCATCAAACAGTCGACAATCGAATTAAAAAAGCATTTGATGTCAAGTCTAGAGAAGAATGAATTGGATTTTGAGAACAAACTGATCGCTCAAATGTGTTGTCGTGTCCTTCAATTGTGTCAGTTCTTTGAAATGATTGAATCGAAACAAAACAATCAAATCGATAGTTATCTAACAGAAAGTTCAAACCCACCGGACATACAATACCTGATAGAAGCGCTCCATTGGACGGGTAGTGATATCGCAAGAGTGCTGTCTCTCATTGCCTTCAGAGAAGCCATCGATAAAATTGATACAAATAGTGGTGACAAACAAAATGTGGTCACAATTGCAGACATTTTATCGAATTTTACTCTATTTTCGAATCATATCCATAAAGTCGGTGATCAAGAAGTCTATGAAAACATTCCGATTGAACTGAATGTCGATTTGTCTGTCGATAGTAGGACTCAAACCAATCGGTTCTTAGTTTTAAGTGATTTTATTTTCAGTCCATTTATGCGAACGAATGAATCAAATATTGAAAGTCTCTTCCAATTTAGTGGTATTTTGCCCTCAAATCTAATGATTCTGATATTTATATCGTGGCTTTCCTCTGATTATTGTAATTACTGGAAGTGTTGGCAATATTTTGGGAATACATTAGATATTCTGATGAATATTTTGAAACTCGAAAAGTCAGATAAGAATGAGACCATTGATGTCGAAAACGAATTATTATCCGATGATTGGAATGAAATTCTTGAGAATATCTACGATTCAAACAATATTATGGCGGCTCTGATTGCCGTACAGATGATTAAATCGATTAACACCAGAGAGAAACAGACAACTGAAGAAAAGGCGGTGACTGAAGGCTCTGACACAGAATGGGAAACACTTCATATTGATAATGAAAGTCTTAATCAAGTGATCAAACAATTTGAAGATTTGTTTCTATTGGATATGTTATTGCATTCGAAACTCAATGGGGAAAATGGCGGCGAATGTCAAGTGTCTGATGGCCTGAAGATATCATTGTCTTATCTCTTGCAAAGTGGTCCGGGAATTGTTAGCGAATTAGTGGCCAAATGGGCCATCAATTCCAACGTTAGGCCCGAACTCTTGGATTCATTGATTGCCGAACAAATGGAAACCAACGAAACGACAGAAATCGATGACATCTGTGTTGGTGTGGAAGCCCTCGAATACAAGAATATTGATGTCAAGAGTACTACTGAACTTTTCGGACACGTGCGCCGTTGTTTTCCCAATTGCCTTGAGTCGGATGTGCTTCTTGTGAACTGTTGTTGGGAACTAATGGTCAGATGGAATAAAGAGCCCTCGACTCTCGACAATTCTTTAACAGATTCTTTAGAATACCTGAGCTATGTTTGCAGTGCAGTGCTTAAGCATAACGTCGGTTGTCTTCTGTGGAAAACATTTTTACTCAAACGCTTTGAATGTCTGTCCCAACTGATGGAAAAAATGGGGAAAACTCCTAAAGATAGGATCTGTATGAAAGAGATGGGTATTCATGAGAACAGAATCGAGTCGTTTGTCGAATATTCGCAACTTTTACTCGATTTGATACTTGGCTCGAGTATGATGGCTGAAATGGAACCGATGCCACTGTTCCAAGTGGATGACTGGTGGAAATCGCAATCCATTACTTTGACTAACCAATCGGTTAATCGATCAGTTCCTTTGGTGATATTGGCGGTGCACCAGAAGACAGCCAATGGCGCTCTAGTCTTAGAACACTCCCGATTGGCGACTGTTATGCAATTCATCGTCTCTTTTCAGATGAAGAACTCAAAGCCTTTGTCACTATTTACGACTGTAGTCAAGCAGTACTTATTCAAAGATTTGCACACATTTCCCATCTGTTCCACTAATTCAGACACAGTTTTGACCGAAAAGCGAACAGAATTCTTATTAAACGTGGTTTCAGCTATAGTTCAAACACTTCCCGTCCAAAACGAAAGGGGTATTCAATCAAATTGAGTCTAAATTCAATTGAATTTTAATTAATTTGTGGTTAAAATCTGTTTAGAATCCGATTATTACGTAAATCAATCGAAACACTATTCGGAGGCAAACAAATGGTTTGGAAAAGTGATAACTCTTTCGCGAGAATGGGATTTAGATTTGGACACAATTAGAAGAAAATATGTCTACGAATTGTATTTTCATGGATGCGATCCTTTAGCTGAAGAGGTAATTGTCCGCCAATTGTTTTATTCAATTAGTTTTGATTAATATTGAATTCAGGCCCTGACCTCAGTTATCAATGTTGAGTCATTGGGATCAGAGCTGTTAGTCGTGGCCGGAATGCGAGCTCTGACTGCCATTAATGCCAAATATGGTTCTGTCGAACAGATGCATACTTTGCCCACAAATGTGATGTTTTGGTTGAAATCTTTGGTCAGTCACTCATTTGATTGTCTTTTAGTCTGAAAATTAATTTCTTATTTGACATTCAGAACACGAATTCTGACTGTTATTCTGGATCGCCATCGAGTGCCACATTAGCACTGCTCCAACACATCCATAATTATGTCTATTCTGACAAAACTAATGCAAGAATATGTGAGACACTCATCGAAACCATTAAAATTGTTGGCCTTTGAGTCAGTGATCAGATGAGTAAAAAGTTTTTGGTTTTAAATCAATTTTTGAGACTTTTATTTAAATGAAATTTTTTTAAAGCTTTTGTATTAATATTTTTGTAATATTTTTGTTGTCTTAAGAATCAAATGCTAATAAATGTGACGTTAGTTTCAATTCAAGAATTAATTGAATTACAATCTTATCATTGATTTCTAGTGGTTTGGACTCACTTTAAGACAACAAAATAATGAATATTTTCAATGAATTAATGAATAAATTTTATAATTTAACTGAAATTTTGTTATAAACTGATTGGTATTTACATTAAATTTGAATAAATATCCGAATATTTTTGGGTTAAATTTATTTAATAAACAATATTTACATTAGATTTTGGTTTATTTGAGTATTTGATCGCAACTTCGTCTCCAATTTGATCCATGACCTCAAGTGCTTTGTCGAGCATTTCTTTTGTATGCGAAGCTGACACACAGAACCTGACCCGTCCTGTTGCCAGAGGAGTTGCTGGAAAGGCAGCGCCTACTGTACCGATGCCTCTTATAAATGCTGTCCGAACCACAGCTCTGGAAATATGAAGAATTCCTTTCAGTTTATTCAAAATTTAGATAATTTTCCGAAAACTTACGATATTTTGGAACAAAAACATATCATAATTGGAACGACAGGCGAGTCATCGTTCCCGTAGACAACAAAACCCATTTGTGTGAGACGTCTTCGGAAATATCGGGCATTTCTGGACAGTCGGGCGATACGTATTCGGCCTTTAATCGAAGGAAAATAATTGAATAATGAGTTAAAACCGAATAACAAATACCGTCATCAGTTCCGTCGGCGCCCATAATCACATTGATTACGGATATGATCTGTTGTGCAATACATGGAGCTATGGACGTGCCATAAGTCGCGCCCTGAGATTCGATTGCAATGTAATTGATGTGGTCCTGTCTGCCGGCAATATAACCGCCGGCGGCGCCAAAACTTTTAGTGAACGTTCCCATCAAAAGGTCAATGTCTTTGGGATCGCATCCGAAGTAGTCGAAAACGCCGCGCCCTCTGTGGCCAAGGGCACCGATGCTGTGCGCCTCATCCAAATAGACGTAACACTTGTACTTCTTCTTGATTCGGATAACTTCCGGCAGATTTATGATCGTACCCTCCATACTATAGATGCCTTCAATAATGATTATTATCTTCTTCCAGGCTCTGTGCGTTTTAGGCCGTCCCTCTATTATATACATTCGGATTTTTTCTTCCAAATCTTTCATATCTTTGAATAAGAATTGAATGAAATTTGAATTTTTTTAGCGATTAGTTGAGAGTTGAATACCATTGTGTTTGAAGACACCGATTGAAGCGCCGGATGTTCTACAGCCCAGAATAAGTGAGGCGTGATTATACTCATCACTCATTATAAGTGTTCCCTTTCCCGCCAGAGTTGGAATGTTTGTTGAATTGGTAGCGAAACCCATTCCGAACACAATACTGGACTCTACGCCCAAGAATTGGGCCAAAAGTGTTTCGAGTTGTTTATGAATAGCTGTTGTGCCTAAAAAAGTCTTACAGGTTATCACTTGACATACTTTAACCCGGATTATATCGAACAAACCGATTTCATGACGTGTTGTCGATATTCCGACCCCACATTTTTCGATTATATTTTCAATTCTGTCCACATTAGGGCCTGAATTTTCAGCGAATCCCAAATAATTATAAGATCCAAAATTTATAACACGTGTTGTTGTTCCTGGATATCTGTTTGCAGACAAATCTCATCTATAAAATTGAATTTGGAATAAATTTCAATTTAATTACTCAAAGGTCCAGTTGTAGTCATCTGTTGTGCGGTCCATGACATCTATGAAAGCCCCCGGCACACAAGTGATGGGCCGATTACAGCCATCGCAGACACGTCTGTAGATATTTCGTGTGAAAAAACTTTCAAAACTTTGATATAACGGAACGAAACCCTGAATTCAGACTATTTTTTAGTGAAATCTTCAAAATATTTTGCAATAAAATGTGAGTCAAACCTCACGATTGGGTTCAGTCGCCGACTTATTCCTCTCTAATCCTATGGCTCTTAGAAAGTCTCTCAAATAGCCGAACAGAATTAGTATAATATAACTAATATAACACAGTATTTCCAGATAGAGGGGCGCCTCCTCTTTCTGATTGACATAATTTGACGATAGTTTGATGACCTTTCCGTTCGATTCTTTGGTGGTTTTGATCTGAGAACAAATAATTGCAATTTTTTGATAAGTAAAGGTCATTGAGTACAGCAGCTGTCAATCAGTGTCTGAGAGCACAG
Organism: Edwardzetes edwardsi; assembly: GCA_034693445.1. Classification (NCBI taxonomy): domain Eukaryota; kingdom Metazoa; phylum Arthropoda; class Arachnida; order Sarcoptiformes; family Ceratozetidae; genus Edwardzetes; species Edwardzetes edwardsi. The sequence continues at coordinate 15,136 of JAQFXL010000722.1, forward strand.
GTCTGTAAATCATTGGATGTGTAGTTCATTCATAAGTTTGACTTACGTTTTGAGAATTGAAAACTTTTTGATTAAAAGCGTTTCCATTGAAAGCATTCAACTTTTGGGCGCTTTTATTACTGTTATTAACAGTTGTGTTGATTTGGTTGAAAATAGCGGCGGCACTATCCGGGTCTGCCAAATGACAATAATCACAGCCGTCGGGTCCCATAATTAGCCACCGATGAAAGGCAGTGAACACACAACAGACGGCGATCAACAAAACAAACTAATCTATTGATGTATTGATGTAATCAATAAACTTATCAAAAGAGAAATTTTCGCCTTTAAGTGACTGATGTATGCAATTATAGGAAGAAAAAAGTGATTCATTCACTCCGTGTCTCCAATCGGTGTTCAAATGCTTTTTGAATTGCAAGATAGTGGTCACAACTGTTCACACAATTAGCCGAAATCAGTTAAAAATGGAAATTTTCACTAAAATACACTGTTTTTGAGAGATATTTTTGACAACATTGAACTGAATACACCTTTACTCCCAATTATCTATAAAATTAAATGCTTTCCCTAATTGAAAGAACATTAGCACTTATGATGAGGTAACGAACTTGAAAGGTGGTCACCCCATCCACACGTAATGCATCGCTAACTACTCCCAAAAGAGTCTCTCCTTTTGAAAGATTCGGTAAAAAAGTTTAGTTTTAAAATTCAAGAAAAAACCTGTTATTGAACTTCAAGACAGAGTTGAGGGCAAAGACATTGGAGTTATTTATCTGACTGGAAGGGCAACAAACATATAACACAGGACCGGCAGTTGAGTAGAGCGCAGTCGTTGCCACTCATTGGTGGTCCGAAGATAATAATCTGTGAAAGTGCTCATCAAATCTGATCATAGTCTTAGTCTTAGTACAGGTTTTCCCGTTTCGGACAAAACAGCTTTTAATCGAAAAACATTTTTACAAACTGTTTGCGACGGCTTTCCGTTGAGAAACTACTAATACTTCCCTGAATAGTGAACTCAGGTTTCTTCCCAACACTTGAGACAAGATTTGCCGCATTTTTAGCTTCACTTTAAGTTTATTTCATTCTTATTATAATAATTATTATTCAATGAATGCTAACAAATGCGGAAAATCTCTTTGAGTTTGTATTTGACTTTTCAATTGATTTATTTGACCTTTGAATTGATTTATTAGCAAGGTGAGAGTAAGCAAGGGAGAGAGAGAGAGAGAGAGAGAGAGAGAGAGAGAGAGAGAGAGAGAGAGAGAGAGAGAGAGATTTGAAAAGATCATCATTTATGTCAAAATAATTGATTAATGACTTGTTGACAGAGTTTTTCGAAGATTTTTCAACTATCAAAGAATAAATTTAGTCCGAAACTGAGTTATAGAGTGATAATTAATTGAAGTAAACAAGAGCCAATTTCTTGCGCGAGTCACAGATTTGACATGTTCGTATGAATCTAAAATGTCAAGTCTAAATAAGCCACCACGTAACAAGATAACAAAATAAAACTTCTATTTTTGGTTCAAAGTTCTTTTAGTTAAATTTTAAATTTTTTTATAACTTTTGTTTTTGTAAGCTAATGTTGCTTGTTCACTTTTCTAAATCTACCTCTACCTTTAAGTCATCGCAATTGAGTTTTTATATTTAAATATAATACATATAATATATTAAACATTATTATTATTCATATATCAACTATGAAACTTGAAAATTCTTTAAATTATATTTAAAATGGAATTAATGGATATTTTGAACCTAAGTTTGCAATTATCAGATAAATTCATCGATTCTTGCTTTTTGATTAACATTACCATTAATTCTGGTCTACGGCCAGGCATTAGATCTATTGAGGTTTTGGAGCCTCCCCCTAAAGTTTTTGCCAGCAGACTCCTTCTTTTAACTCGGAGACCTTTGCTATTCCTGATTCCCTACTTTATTTGTGAATCGATCAAATATTATCATTAAAACTATGACTTTTGGAATAATCTGCAATATTTTGTTGATTATCTCTGAAATAAAATTAATGGATATTTTGATACCTTTTTTATAAAAATTAAATTTTTCGACTTGTGTTCTACAAAAATGAATGTTCTTATGCTGGACTCAAGTGCTTTGCTCTGTTATCAAGCAGAGTTTTCAAAATGTTTTGTTTTTGTCAAACAAAACTCTGTTTTCGTATATGTTGTAAGTAAACAAAAAA
>JAQFXL010000723.1:0-17338 GCA_034693445.1 Edwardzetes edwardsi
AAAAATAGTTTATAATATTAAAGTAACATGCTGAAACGTCAAACTCATTGATTCTAAATTCAGATAATTATTTCCGAAAAGAAAACTCAACAAAAAAATTGGTAAATGGAAAATACAATTGAGAAATAGACAAGAGCATATTCTTCTAAAAGATTCATTTAAATTTAATACGGCTGAAGATTGAATAGTAAATAAACAATTCTAACGTTTGTTCATTTCAATTGATTTTTCACATTCAAGTTTTCTAACAAGGATATTACAAATGAAAAGTACTAAATCGTTACAAATAATATGTGAATATTTTGTCCCCCTTTGAGATACTTAAAAATAAATAGCTTTAGATATACATTAAATTTAATAACAAAAATGAAGAAATAATAGTATGAGTGGACTGAATGTCAATTTATTATTCTTGTGGGACATCTGCACAATCAGTTTGCAAACAAATGACTCACAAATGAGTTTCATTAACAGACAAAACACTTTTCCTAAACCGATAGTAAAATTAAAGCAAATAATCGAAAGCCAGAGATATATAGAGTTCAGAGACCTCTGAAAGAAAGTTCTGACCAAAAGTTTGGGAGAAAAGTATTCGTCGATTATTAGAGAATTGATGTCTGAGTGTATGTATGAGTGCTTATTGTTTGTGAGTCCAGACTTTCTTAGATAAGAGGCACAGAAAGAGGAAAAGTATTGTCAAAATAATATTAGACACAAATAGTCATATCATATCACTGGTCGAGGGGCCAAAGGTTGCAGGGGTTAAGTCTTTTAGGCGTTTTAGGAGGTGTTGTGTATACGCTATGGCTCTGAGAATGCAATCAATGAATTGAATTCAATGTGAGATTCAATGGTAAATATGCACCGATTGTTGTGATTGTGAGCACAACAACAACAGCACAACACATAAACTAATACTAAACAAAAACTTCCTGCTTATTCAATAGTCTAAGCAAGCAAAAAAGTCCACTTGAAATCAGATACAATATTATATGATGTTGGGAATGACACAGGAATTGCTTTGAATTGCGAAAACACTTTAAATATTGTGAAAGATTAAAAAGACTTTTTTTACCTCTTTTGCATAAATGTCGGTCCGGGACGTAAAGAGGGAGTCAAGAGGTCACTGTTTATTAAGCAGATGAAGAAGAAGGGGCGGACTGTTTAGAGTAGACATCAAGTAAACAAACTTTTACTTAAAAAGTGAAAAATCTTTCGTTAGATTTATTTTACTTTTCCGATAAAAGAGTGAATTTCAATGAAATTTTTAAATAATGAGAGAAAGGAGGAGTAGTAAGAATAGGAAAGATCGATACGATTATTGCCAGTCCACTGATTGAGCGCTCGATTGACAAAAATTAAAAGTTTTTTACTCACAGATTAACATAAATTTTGAAATAACTGTAATAAAAGCCGATAGTATTCTCTCTCTCTAATAGCGAAGCATATTCACAAATCCATCAAAATGAGTGCACAGTCGGCTGAACAGTCTGTGCTGGTGTGTTCTCTGGCACTGAACACAGCGGGTGTCCATCAGAATATGAAAAAAGCAATAAATATTGAAATATCGTTTTGAGTAAAAATGTTTTCATTCTCTTCAAGCGTTCACTTCATCTCTCAGTGAAAACTACTGATGAATGCATTCGCCTATCAAAGGGTCAAAACACAATCTCAGGTGGCTTTTAATGTCAATATGGCCAGAGATGCACATTTATGATAATCTTATCAGTGCTCTTGGTTTCTCGTAAATGATAACCTAATCATTTTTAGACAGAATTTTTTGCTGGAAAAATCAACTCGATTGCTAGTGCCTTGTTATTTTTGTGAAATTCAAAAATAATTTCCAGCAAAATCTTATGTGTCTGAAGTGTTTCAAACATTATGAATCCGTCCGATACTACTTGACTGGTCATCCCTGTGTTTAATTTAATGGCTAAAGGTTTGAATGATGGGCTGAAAGTGGGCTGGAGGCTCGACTGGACATTGAAGTTGTGCTCAACTGTAATAAAAGCGAAAGGTGTTCACCAAAAATAATAATATCGGCGAAGAAGTAAAAAGCCTTTCGTTGACTATTAGTTTGTGTGCGAAACACAATAAGACAGTAAATTTCAAGTTCAAAGAGTTAGAGCTATTGATAACAATAAGATGGACTCCAATGAGCTGGCGGTCAGTTGACCGGCCATCGACCCCAATGTATAGGCCATAGTAAATGTCCACTAAAGGTTAGGTGACTGTCCAATAATGGCCTAAAGCTTGAGCCCAACTACTGTTTTGAGGAATTTATTGTTTGCAAAACTACTAAATATAAGAACACAATAGGAGAGGCAACACAACCAATGCATTCAACTCATTGCTAATATGCATACCAATAGTAAAAGAGAGCAAATCTGAGCAAAAATTTTATGTTTTCCATAATAATGGCTTAAAGTAAAGTGTAGTGTAAATTGTAATACAAGTTTGTCTGTACACATGTCCACTATATTGCATTCAACACCGAATATATACAATGAGTTATAATTTCAAACAAAAAGTTATGTTCTATTGATGTGCCACTAAATCAGGTGGGACTGGACTGTACTGGACTCAGCTCTGAAAGCGATTATTTGTTATGCCTGTCATTGAGAGCACGTCTTTGGCGAAGGTTTATGTGTATAACTAATAACTCGTCTATTCTTTGACTTTCAGTTGCATTTTGTGTTCAACTCTTTCAGCACAATCAAAGCACAGCACATGCACTGCATATCAAATTTCCGGTCACCAAAAATAACCCGAGTCTAAAGAAAAACTTTCAACGGCCAGATATGTATATATTAAAATAGTCCCAACAATAACAAGAATAGCCAGGTATGAACTCGAAATACGATAAGATCACCAAATCTTCAACTTTTATGCTTAAAAAATGCAAAAGAATTATGATTATGTGAAGCATGCACATTTTTATTATCCAATATTAATATTGTTTCAGAATTTATTTCAATAGTATCTTAAGCAATAAACTTGGCTATTTTTATAAGCATACAATATTTTGAGTAGAACATGTGACTTACACTGTTAATCTGGTCACTGGCCGAATCATGTGTTTGAAAGACTGGTGCTTTTGTCCAACATTTGACCGATTAGTTATGGCTACTAAACCCTAAGAAGAATTGACTTTTAAGTGAACTCATTTAGATTCGCCTCAAAATTCAATTTTTGTCAAATATTGTTATTCTGCAGTGTTTTGTCCGACAGACGAATAAAAGTACTGTTAGTTAGTCTTAAAATCTATCGTTAAAATACACGATTAGATTTGCAAATCACAAAATGTCAAAAATTGCAACATTTTGAAGAAAAGTTGAAAACTATTCTCAAAACAGTATAAAAGTTTTTAATGAAGAGATATTCAGATAAATATTTTTGAAAATCCTATTTGTATTGAATGCGTGGAATACTTGAAGTTTTATAAATATTAACAATAATGGATTTAATTGTCTCGTTTGACTCAATTTATGACTTTCATTTCAACTTGTTCAATCTAAAAGATATAATTAAATAAACGATATAACTTCGAAAAGTGAGAAAAATTTAATTTACCATTTCCAGTATCTTTCAAAGTAAAAAATATGCTTGTTGAAATATTCATAACTGTTTATTGTTTTCTAAATTTTGGGTTTAATAATAATAATTCAAATTAAGAGTTCTATGGCTAACAGAGTAACTGATGGCAAACAAATGTTCTGTGATTGGGATTCTAACAGCCCTTTACTCGATAAAAGACGAGAAAATCATTGACTGGAGAAGAAAAAAACTTATAAAAATTGAATGAAGTGTCGAGAACATGTTGTGATCCGAACACAGCTATTTTAAACGTACATGTTTAAATGTATTTTATTTCTGATGTTAAATATCGAATAATAATAATAGACTTCAAATATTTCAATTAAAACGTGTGAAAGACATCAAAATAATAATAATAATAGTTATCTCGAAATGGGATGAGTTTTTATTTTCTTTTTTGAGAGAGAGAGAGAGAGAGAGAGAGAGAGAGAGAGAGAGAGAGAGAGAGAGAGAGAGAGAGAGCACAGTGTATGTGTGTCTGGCACAGGCAGTCACAGGTTTACTCTTTATGGAAATATTTATTCAATGTTTAGTCGGATCTCTTCCACTACCGATGATAGCATAAAATCGTTTATCTGCTTCACAACCAGTTCTTGTAAAAATGGCAATAGTACTGAAAGAGCCGGCCATAAGAAAAAATTATAGAAATAACAGAAGAATTATTGTAAACCGGGGATCACCAAGCCTCTCAAAGGTTTTCACAAATGTTTTGGCAAATAAGATGTTTCGTATAGAAGTAAGGAAAGCGATGTGCTGTACGTTTGTGGTAATTTTTAAATCTTGTTCAAATCCAGTTCTTTTGTCTTATTTGTTAAATATGACAAACAAAATTTAAGGGTGGGTTTGTTCCAGAGATTATAACTTATAACCTATGAAGAGGGATTTCCGAAATTTTCCAAGTCAAGAGATATTTGGACAGACACTTCATCTCATTAGTTACTATAATCAGGGACAAGCAAGCTTTTCGATGACAGGTAGGGTCCAGGAGTGTGATGATTTTTTAAGTCCGGGGTTTGGGCTGACCCAGGCTTACTTATTGACCTCTGCTATATACATACATATTTACTATATTTACTGTTGTGACTATATGTGCTCTAACTGGATGTAATGCGACAAAATTGATATTCCTGTCTGACTGGGTTTCACAGGATTGAATAAAACAGACACAAAATGAAATTAACCCAGTTTCAATATTGATTGATATATTTTCATAAAATAATTGAATAATTTTCAATCATTTTTTTAGCTGAAGAGACGAATAAATTTTCTTTAAAAATGAGAAATAAAAATGTATCTGATATTAGACGACAGAATATAATAATCAATTTCTAAGTTATAACTCAAAATTCAATAATTTGTCGAATGAATCTAGTAACCTTTCCAGCTGATATATACTGAACTAATGTGGATATATTGAAAAAACGAAACGATAATTGAATAAATTGTTTTACGCCCGTAAACACACTTTCCCGCAATAATTTGATTATCAGTTATATGTTAATCAAAACAATCGTAAAATATTTTTATGCATAAAATGTGTTTTGTTTTAATTTTATTTGATTTCATTGCTTATATTTTTATCGAATAAAAACAATCGAAACAAGACTCAGCCATCAAAAAATTAATAGAGAGGGAGAGCGCACTAATGCGTTTAAAGCAAAAAGGTCCTGTCGCAGGCAGTGCTGTGCATTTTCGAAAGAAATAAAAACAAGACATTCAAGTTCAAGTTCTTACAACTTTGAGGTAACATTAGGTCATTGTGCTGCTGTTCCATATCCAATCTCAGAGGAAGGTAAGAAGCAGGGAAGGCAACCCATAGATAATAATACCTGAGAAAGAGATTGCTTACCGGCACTACTAGTGATAGTTCCGTAAGAGTGACGTAAGACCTAAAGTTTATCTTCAAAACTAATGGAGGTCTTAAAACTGGTACTCTTGCATATAATGTGTTTAAAACTGCTTTTTACACTTTTAAACACATCTTCTATTCTATTCATCGCTTTATTAAAATAAGTCATTAGATTGTATGCTAGTTATTATTCATATTAATCGAATAAAAATGATGAGGAAAAATCGAAATGAACTACATTGCTCACTTTCACAACAAACTGAATTTTTGTTCATTTCTAACATGCACATAATTTTAGTTTACTCAAACCACATGATACGATAAATATCAAATCACCTTTCTCGACTAAATTTCAATCCCACTTTGAACCTGTAACCAATACAAACTATCTATATATATAAAATAGGATATATTAAACTTTATTTGCGTGAAGAAATTTCTACCAAAAGGAAATCGATAATACTTTCAACTCTCATTTATTGTACAGTCGCTAAAGAGTGCCTTCGACACTTTCCTTTGATACATCTGTCGCACCAATCGCACTAATTTGGTTGAAGTTATTCTGGAAAGTGTCAAAGGCACTCTTTAGCGACTGACAATTGAACAGTGAATACAAAATTAGAATTAACACAGATTTTGAAAATAGAATCAATTCTGATCTCTGGTTTGGTAGTAATTAACATATAATCACAAATCACCAGAATAAGCTCAAAACTCTATTCTGATCGCAAATAATTTGAAAATATAATCAAATAGTGTTATAGACTATAACTTATACACAATGTATAAAAATGTTGAAACTGAGCTCAAAGTAAGGAAATGTTTTTGAATGGACTCCAATGGCATTGAATAATATAAAAGTCAACAAAAGGTATATCCACTGAAAATTTGTTTCTCAAGTTTAAGGTTAAGCTTTAAAACATTTCTACACTTTTGATCGCTTTTCATAATTCAGTTTAGATTTGAGGCGAAATTCAGATATTATTGGTGTAAAAGATTATAATACTCCACAACAGTTAGAGAATATACTCGATGTTATAAATGGAGTAAAAAACTCTCACAATTATCAATAATACAACAAAAGTGTCATAAATGAGAGCAAAGTAAAATTGACGGCATATCAGAAATTATTATTCAAACTCATAAATACACCTCTTATGTCACATAAGTATATGAGATCCCGGATGCTATTAACACAACTTTTTATTCATTTTTAATGCATTACTTTTCATACGATAGACATCGCGAGAGAGAGAGAGAGAGAGAGAGAGAGAGAGAGAGAGAGAGAGAGAGAGAGAGAGAGAGAGAGAGAGGTCGTTCAGGAGAGCACTGGTGTTTATCCGTGAAAAAAGAGTGAACAGAGAAAGGGAATGAAGAACAAGCTTCAAGAAAATGGGAGGGAATGATAGAAGAAAACCGGTGAAAAGTGCGTCGTACCACTCAAAGCCTGGCTCACAATCCATTACCGCATATACATAGCACAGGCTAACACTCATCAAACACAGAGAGCAAACTCGAAATAACTAACATAACAAGTGTGTCATCGATTGCATGGTTGCAAAGAATCGCAGCTAAACTCGAGAACACAAATCAACATTTCCTCGAAATTCATTTGTCTTATGTCTCACTCTTTGATTTTTCTCGTATTTAACGATAAACAAGAAATACAAGTAATAAAAAATAAAACTACCCTACACTCCAACTCCGGTGCCCTACACTCCAACTTTTTTATGTTCAATTCTATTGCTTTTCCCCTTTCATCAGCTTCTAGAGGAAGGGGAGAGAAGGGTGTGAGAGTACTCTCTGGGGCTCTGTGTGGGTAGTAGTAGTGCTTTTCTACACTAAATCTTTGAGTTTTTTGGTCTATTCTTCTATTTTTGTGCGTTTATTGAATACAATAGTCAACTAAAGAATATTTTCTTCGCTATACATATGAGTTGCCTTCAATTATTACCTGTGCTTTCGCACCAAGTTCGTTGAACTCCTAGGGCCGGGACGCCTTAAACCTCAAGTGTTATTCAGAAAAAAAATCATTGCCATTAGTATTTGGTCTAACTCTTTGGAGAGTTGCTTAAATCTACGGCTCCCCTAATATTTTGCTGCTTAGAAGAGCCTAAAGTTGTTTATATATTCTTTGCTTTTCTCTCACATTTATAAACCGTATTATAAATAAGTCAGTCTTTCGGCTTCTCAGGTATTGGAGTCTGAGTTTGGGTGAGAGACTGCCTCAAAGTTAGTGGCAGTCCATACCCAGCTATTTATCCGATGGATTAATTCAATATAATTTGATTCCCGACTATTATATAATGTATAAATCAAAATCAAAGACACAATACGCTTAAGAAAACACTTCCCGGTTTTGAAACGATGAAAACCTAAACAAACGAATAAAAAATAAAATGAGTAATGAAATAATGAAATATTAAACAACGCAAACAAATAACATATTGCGAGAAAACGACAGATTTAATACAAACCAATTTATCAATCGATTCATTTTTATTAAAACTCATTTAAACTTCTTTTCAAATTAGAGAGAGAGAGAGAGAGAGAGAGAGAGAGAGAGAGAGAGAGAGAGAGAGAGAGAGAGAGAGAGATTAAATGGCTACCAATCGAAGCAAGTTTAAACCAAATTTAGGATAATTCGAACTAAATTAAGCCGAAATAACCTGATCGTAACCAGATTTAGCCTGAAAATGACCATTTTTGTCCGTCATCTTACCACTCCTGACCTACTATATCGCCGAAAAGCTAACTAGCCCCTGGTAGAAGGTGATAGAGCCCGATAGGAATTCTAGGTGTGAGGTAGAATCAATGAATCACTTAAAGTGGTAACATTTTCATCTAATTTGGACACAAAATTAAGAAAAAAGACAATAAATAAAAATATTTGAGATAATAATAAAAGAGGTAACTTATGTCTCTAAAAGTTGAATGATGAACAAAGAGCCGATATGTTGCAACTACTTTATACCAACTGCAATTTTATTTTGAGATCGAGTACCTAGACCAAAAAAGTTACAAATGTGTTTTCATTTCATAACTCTTTTAGCTTACATTTTAACTTTTGAATTGAGAATAAAAATAAAACAGCTAGATTACATACATTATATTATGTTATGGTATAATGAGTGCAACTTTTCTTCATTGGGTCAGTGGAAGAATGTTTGCAAAGAAATCAAAAGAAAAATAAAAAGACTTCTAATATAAGATACTCTTAAAGTTCACCAAAAGATTAGTTTTTTCTCTTTAGAAACTCGACTCTCAAATAAGGAAGCGATCGATTATATGCCGTATAAAAGAAGTTTCATTATTATTAAACATGTCTTTCAGGTTTTTCTCTGATTTTGGTTTTCAATATACATTTGTTCGTCAGTTTTTGGGCTCAAATCAAATCTAAATGCAATTTGCATTCATTCAGTTCTGCTATTTAATGGCCTTTCCATTAATTAAAAAATAACTTTTTAAACATTAATCTTCAAATTACCAAGAGCAAATTCAAGCCAAATGTTGAATGGTTTTCAATAATTTTGAATTCATGATTTTGTGTAACAAATGATGTGCGACTCGAAAGCCATAATTGTTGACATCACTGATCAATGATTTTCAAGAGAATCAGACATATTGTTAGCAATAAATTAGAGAAACTTTCTTTTTTGCCACAAAAATTGAGTTCAAGTTTAAGAACAGATATAATAATAATAAGGAAATCGGAGAAAATTTAGAGTGAATTTGGGTCAAACTTGAACTTCAACTCCAACCTACTCTTAAAACTAATCTCGAACTCAAACTACTACTAATGTTAAGAGTTGTGCTCTCATCTAATGAATAAAATCACGGTAGAGTCAGTGGGAGGGCGAGACCTTTTAGCGACAAACAGAATCCACTAGAATCTAGTGATTAGATATTGTTGTCCACAACAAATATGACAAGGTCGTCTAAAACAGAAGATGGTTAAAACTAAAACACAATTAAAAGCCAACAAATCTAATGACCGCTTATTTGTTTAAATTCTTTGTTTGCATTCATTTTATTATAAAAAATATTTATTTATATTAAAACTATCCGTCATTATTGAGGTATTCTCTCTAACCTTTAATTTGAAGAATGTGGTGAGTTTCTCCAGATCATATTTCAAATATAATCAAGTAGAGTCAGACAATTATCAACTATATAGCGATTGGGTGCAAAAAAAGATGAACTATAAAATGATTTCAGTGTGTCGTACAATGAAAAACAAAAATTTTAAGTGAAAAATGCAAGAGTAAAAAATCATCAACACTCCTATTGTGTTATATAATGACAGAGTGTTTACTAATGCTTATAATTATAATACCAGCGAAACGATTCACTTCCTGGAGGTCATTGTCAACGCCTGGATAAGTCTATTGTCATCAGTTATTACAAAAAAGGTAAATCTAATGAACTGATTGAATCAAAATATGTTTAACAAAACAGTGGAACCAATACTTCAAAAAAAAAATCTTTCAATGATTGGCATTCGAATAATCTTTTGATTAGAATTATTAGCCATTTATTTATCCAAGAACATTTTCAATGTTACATTCTTATTATCGGGGATGTAAAATTCCATCGGCTCGGAAGAAGGGAGGGGTTCATCTGTATTTATCGTTTTCGATCTCAGGGGATCCTGCCCAGGGAAAGTTTTTAGCTCAAATTGTTTCAAATTCAGTTAACGCTAATTTATATTTAATTTGGTTTAAATCCAGTTTTCAATCGAATTTTGGCGAATTAATGAATGTATGTGAGAGGACAAATTGCTAAATTTCGGCTCCAGGGGGTTCCAGGCTTCGGGCAGACCCCCTTCCGCATCCCTGATTATAGGAGACAATAGTCCTGTAAAATGAAGCAGACCATGTTAATTAATGAAATATATTTTTTGAATGTCAGCCCTAAGGATACTTTCAATGAATAAGAAGGGAAATCCTATTGCCAGAACACTATCTTCATAAGAAAACTTTAAAGACCAGCAAAAACCCGTTTACTGGTTAAGAGGTTAGTCAGGCGTTGGGCCAAATCTCACACAAACATAGGTCTCTCCACATAATCATCTTTAATATGTTATTACTTTTTTACACTAAGTTTTGTTCTTCTTCTTCAACTCAACTCTTTTCTCTTTGAATATAAAATAGACACAAATTATGAGAACATTATTTCTATCGAATCTTTTATTGATAACTAGAATCCATTAAATGGAGGAAAACATATTGTCTCACACTTTATGTTAATTTAAATGATTGCAAGATCTAACAACTATTTGAAATTTTCAATCTCATACAAAATGAGTGAAGATAGAGTCTAATTGTTAATTTAATGATTTATTTTTGAATCTTAATTTAGGTCTGCATTGTATGTATGTTTTCTCTGACAACTTTTATTACAGCTATTTATATGAAGATTCAATTTTGTTGAGAATCGTTATAAAAAGTAATATTTAGGAGAAAAGCGAAGGAATTGTTTTGTTCTTTAATTTTGTTTTCGATTAAAAGAGATGTTATGTTAGATGTTATGGAGTCGTAATTCTTTGGGCTTTTGTTAATTTTGGCACAAAATATAAGTACAAATCATTTGACAATAGTATTGAATACAAATACGTTGTTATTCAATGACTATGGAATCGCTACGAATGGAGAGCACTGGATAACCTGACAGCATTGGTGGTCGACTGCCAAATACCATTCAAAGTGATATCATATTACCGGCTATTTATGCAACAAAAGTAATTTGAAAGTCAAAAGGAAATCACATCCGATTTCTTTTGAATGACTAGAATTTACGGTCACTCTAAATGTTCTCAAATGAAGGACAAACCAATCGGTCCTTTCCAACAAAGTTTGAGATAAATATAAGATCAACGAACTATTAAGATATTAGTCTTGAATTGTGTAAAGAAAGAGGAAAATTCATAACATATTAAATAATAGGAATATATAACTATTCTTAAGCCATCTGTGCCCTCATATAATCTACAATTCATGCATTTATCGGAAGAGCTCTTGAGTCAGAACCTATGACTGCGCCCCAAACAGAAGTGTTGAGTTAAAAAAGAGGAAAAGAAAGAGTATTTTATTATTAGTGAAAGCAAAGCCAATACTTTTTTGTTCAGTTAAGCAATAGTTAGGTTAGGATTTTGGACTGTTTTCCGTTCAAACCGCTATTCCTTTCCTTGTGTTTGCTCTGACATAATATAAGACTAGTCTAAGAATAAAAATTTCGTACAAAACTTTCATTGGAAGGTAGAAAATCGTCAAAAGGCATACACATAAATCATTTTACCCTATACTTGGTCTGTTGTGAGCTCAGATCAGTCACCAATCACTATTTAAAACTTTAAGACCAAGGTCTATGATATAAGCAAGATTACTTTAGTTGCGCTAAAAAGGTTCACTTGTTTCCTAATTACGACAATGTGTACAAAATCTCATTTAAATTGATATTACTTTCCTTCAAATGCATTAAATGTTCAATAAATTAGGAAGTTATCAAAAGATTGAGCCCTCCTTGGTCATCTCAAATTGGTGATTCTTTTGTGAGATACCATCTAAAGACTCAAATAAATCAGGTATTGGATATGCGTTTTTATGCACCTTTTCGTCCTTTGACTGTCAGCCCCAAGTGTGTGAATATTTTCCGTTTCATCTAACTGTTCGATATGGCTGTGCTCTATAGAATAGGTCACTAAACATGAACCGAGAAAACACCCTTTTTATCCGATCCTTCCGATGCGATGAGAAAAAAGAGCGAAATATAAGAAGTGCCTCAATCTTGACATTCAAACTTATAGTATGGCGTTTGGGTGGGGAGAGAGTGTAGGAGAGAGATAGTGAGTGAGAGAGAGAGAGAGAGAGAGAGAGAGAGAGAGAGAGAGAGAGAGAGAGAGAGAGCTATTCCGGGACCGCTCTCTCCCTTTCACTCCAATCGGTTTAACGATTACAATAATAATAATAAAGTAGTCGCCTCTCAGAGGACATCGACACTAAGTGACCTTTTTTACAACATTTTTCTCTTTCTTTATTTTTTTTCCTCTTTGAGAATCAATATAACCTTGACTTTGAAATTTTTTACTCAGTTAATAGTTTTAAATAAAATGTAATTCTATTGAGAAATTGACGAAAAGGTATTATATATGAGAAAACTTACCTCAAACAAAATTTTAGGAGAATTATTATCTTTTTTCACAAAAATTTGATTAAAATTCAACTGACTTTTTAATAAGTTTCGGATATGGATTCCAAACTACTTTAAAATAAATTTCATACACATTGATGCGAAAAGATTACCCTTTCCTAACCCTACCTAAGACTAAACCCCTTAAAAATAAAAGTAATCATTTACTGACCATTAGTTACATTATCTCTAAAAATTAAATTATTTGATTATTTATCGATTATAAACAAAACATTCTTGACACCTTCAAAATCTATTAAAATGACATTGATTCAATTTTTTCAACGATATTTCAATGATTTTAAATGTTTTAATTGATTTCATAATTTTTTCTGAATTCTTAATTAAATTAATTGAAATTACTGTCAATTAAAGTCAAGAATTAAAACATTGAAATCAATTTAATTAAAAGAAGATATTTTTCCGATTAAAGTGAAATAAAGTAATCATTTGAAATAAGTAGTAAAAACAAGATAATTTACCATGTTACGAGAAATTCAAAGAATTAATACTATCATCAAATATCAAATTTTGTGTCAAACATTGCAATTCTCTTATTTAAATTTAAATAACGAATTTATGACGAATTTAAATAAAATTTGATGAATAAAATGACTATTTTTTCAATAAATTTGTTTTCAATCAATTTTCACACCAAATGTACATCAAATCGATTAAAATCAGTTCTCATTTCTCTTTATCAGATTATCATTAGATTTACATTTGATTTGAATTTCATTAAACTTTAGATAAAATAATTGTCACTTTGAAGTCAGTAAAAAAAGTATCCAATACAGTCGAGTGCCACTATAATGAACACCCTATATAATGAATTCTCCTTTATAATGAACAACTTCTAGATTCCAACTCCACTTCAATAAATATTAATACATGTCCTTTATAATGAACATTCCTCTGTAATGAACAAATTCTTCAAACCAATCGTGTTCATTATAGTGGCACTCGACTGTAATTGATTCCGAGTATATTTTAATTCATTTTGTCAACCAATTGATTCAAATAAATTCTTTTGGTATTTCCCATTGAATTCGCAAATTGAATATGATGAATTTTACACTGATCATCTCTTTGGTTTATATTCTTTGGCCACTAAATCGGTTTCGGGTGCAAATGAACTTGCACCTCGATAGGTTGCTATATTAGTAGTGATGCCCAAGGTACCTCAGGTGGGGGTACCTTAAGCCATACCCCCTTGGGCATCACTGCTTTATTAGTACACAGAATTTCAACCGGTAGAAGTATAGAATGGCAATAAATGTCAAACTATCAAAATGGTCCAAAAAAAGTGCTCTTTAAGGCTATGAGTAGTATCTGGACTATCAGTAACTGATATTGGATTGGATGTCAACTCGACAGTGAAATGAAAAAATGAGGGAAATGTAAATTTTGGGGTCAAGTTCTCAACTATGAAACGAATTGATTTAAATATAATGAAAACATTGTTTCCTATTATCTTATTATTGAATGGCATTGAGTTAAAAGCAGAAAAAAAAATTGAAAACAATTTGTAAACAATAGAAAGCATATAATATCTGACCCTTTAGTATATAAAAGCTTTTTAATGGTAAACAAGATATAAATATTAGCCGTTTGGAAAACGGGAATGTATTACACAACGGGTCGTCAGTACAATTTGAAGATTGGCGCATCATATATTTTGCTTTAACATAGAACAGGTAGGCTCTCCCTCTCCTGCAATGTTTAGTGTTGTGCTGTGAGACACTCTCTTCCCTTCTCACTCATTTCTAAACTAGTTTTGGATTTGATTTTTAATTGTCTTTAAATAATAAAAAGCGTATGAAATACGGAAGAGTCGCACAGCATATCAATAGTGTTGTGGTGAGAGAAAGAAAGAAAAAAAAAAAAAAAATAGAGAGAGAGAGAGAGAGAGAGAGAGAGAGAGAGAGAGAGAGAGAGAGAGAGAGAGAGCGGCGTACTAGTCGGGGACTATCCATTTTGCCTGTGAGTGTGCAGGAACGGTCATCATGTCATAGGCTGAGTTGCAGCACAACTATTATACGAAAGCAGAGCCCATGATCTTGAAATTGGTGCCAACCGGTGCCAAGAGATCTGTGCGGCACAGGATTTCTCTCTGCAGTTATGCAGTCAGTGCACAACACAACTGACAGACATTTATGTGAATTCTTTTTGTTTTTTTTTCTTCTACTGTAGGTCACAGTCAGAGCACAACCAGTTTTTCTCTCTTTTTTTTCTATCATTTCACGAATACTTTTCAATGTTTTCCCAATTTCTTAAGTGAAGACAAACTCTTATTATTTGCATTAATTAGAAGCTAACAGTAGGAATGCAATTGAGAGACTTCTATTGTTTTGCTTCCCTGTCCTTTAAGTCAGTTTTGTTTAGGATCTAATTATTTGGTTATTTCTTTACTAATAAATTACAAGATATTAGTTTAATTGACTGAATATAATAAAAATTTATGAAAAAATTAAAATCAATAGATTTGGAGAAATTTGCAAAACTAAAGCAATGAGTAACCATTTAACCATTTTTTTGTCCACTTGATCTAGCATGTTTAAATCTAAATACATTCATTTTTTAAGGAAATGTTTATAAATGCATTTGATATGAAATCAATAATAAAACTTCCAATCAATTAGATGTTCAAAAAAATCGAAAGAAGAATAAAATGCAAACAAAAACATTAATTTTGTTGAACTAATCATTAACTTTGAGTTTTATCGAAACATATAATTCAAAAAACTTTTCTCGAAAATAATTATCAATTAGTTTTGTTTTTAAATTTTTTTTATCTTTGAAAATACTATTTTTTGAGCGACTCTTTTATATCCGGTTTTAATATTGAATTTTAAATTCAAAGCAAATCCAGTTTTGGTACAAAAAGTCATTTTCTGATTCAAAGTAAAGGATTTTTCAGATTATTTTAAAATCGCAGCACATTTTCGGTCAAACAGTGTTTCTAATGTCTTAAAACTTTTCTAATTATTTGATTTAATTAAATGAAATTCTCATTTAAACTAATCTTTTGATTCTCTAAATGATTAAAAGAGAAATCGTTTGTTCAATAGAGTGCTGATTATAATCATTAAATATAACCCTTTCTTACCGACTAACCACACATTTGATTAAAATTTTGAGACAATTTAAAAACTCCAGTCTCTGACTAGCCTAGCTCAAAACTAGCCATTGGTACAAAAGGTTGGCGAAAGCATAGATAAATAAAAAAAATAGGAGATGGTATATGGTAATCGTCCGAACCTCGACAGACCTCAATCAAGTGTCTGTTCATAGACGTAATGTTGAACTTTTAGGGGAGTAGTGACAGAACAAAATTGTAGCAAATTTTGACCAATTTTTCTTCAAAGTCTAGGGGTCTGCTCGATCTTAAATGCCAGGAAAGGGTATTTTATCTATAAACACCTTATGCACTAGGCTATTAGCCCTTAGCTATTCGTGTGCCACAATTGTTATCAAATGTTTTGCAATTATATCCACTCATTGAGTCTTCAATATTTGAGCGTATTTTCTAACTGTTGGCTAAAGTGTCTTATTTTCAATTCTTTGAAAAAACAATCTGTTTATCCAAATGTAGAGTCGATACTAAGTCTGGTTATTCGGTGTTTTGTTGTTTTCCCACTAAAAAAATAATTGGAAGTAAAGTGTTTTTGTCTTTCTTTCCCCCAATTCTTCTTCTTTACTATTTTGAGGGTAAAATTCAAAAAATCTATCTTAAGGTCTGTTGGGGTCATCGACCGAATTGTTGCGATACTTAAGGCAAAAGTGTTTACGATAGCCAATAGACTTATCGTTTAAACTCTCAAATCGTGTTTAGAGGACAAACAAAAACATTAATAGTAATGGTTAGTAACGGTCAGTAATGGTCAGTAATGTGCACTCGCTTTGAAGTGTGTCCCTAAAGTTAAAGAGAATCCGCGCCTAATAAAAATAGTCCATACATTTGCTCTTTTCTAACAAAAACTGAAAGTATATTCCCTCGACATTAATTGAAATTTGTTTGCTTTGTTGCAAATATTGTCTCTTGGTCAATTCTCATAATTTATAATTTTTTACGCTAAAAATATCCAATATCTCACTATAGTATAGCCACTATTTATATATATATGTAACACGGTATAAAACAAACTATTTATCCAGCTATATTTCTTTTTATGATCAAGCAGTTAAAAGGTTCCGTAAGTTTTTTAAACGAGAATAACGATGATTTGGATTTGATTAACACAATTGTGTCAAAAATTGATACAATAATTGATAGAATTGATGGTTAAGTTAAAAATGATAAATAAAAATATCATTTACTCGAAATGAACGACAACTTTATGATCGGCCGAAAGTCTTCTAACGGTTCGACGAAAAACTGATAAATTATTAATAAAAACCTAAAATTCTGTGTCAGTTAACAAGATGAGAAATCAAAGTTGGTGTGAAAATTAGGGTCTAGGAGACTAATCTAAAGTGAATTTTTTAAATATGTTATCCAAGAAGCTAAATAATAAAACAATATAATCACAGATTTTTACTGAACTAAACGTATCATTGAATCTAATGATTAATTATCTATGAATTCAATTATAATTCAGTCATATTTTCAAAACTTTAAAACAAATTAATAATTAATTAACAAATTGTAAAACACAGTAAATGTATGTTAATCGCGACCACCCATTGGTACCCATTAGTACC
>JAQFXL010000724.1:0-17335 GCA_034693445.1 Edwardzetes edwardsi
CACAAGAAATACTGAGTTTTGTCGAACAATATTTATTGTCATTCAATTCACATCTTCCAGTTTCTATAGCAACCTTTAATAGGTCACGCCTTAAAAAGTCTCAACTTATTTTGAATTAGCTTTATATACCGTATTACCTTACATAAAGCGGCATGCAATAAGCGGCACATAATATGTGAGGTCATGTCTTAAAATTTGAAGCATAACTCATGTAAACGAACAAATATTTGTAAAAATGAATTCTATTCAATTTATGCTTTTCGCAAGATTTATCCCTTAATTTAGGCTACAATTTAGTGTAGATTTTATATTCAGGCTAAATCTTCATCCTTATCATTATTGGGTAATCAATCAAATCATAAAATTAATCCACATTTTTGTTATTAATTCATTATTCAACTATGAATTTCAGGAAATTGAGATTTAAATGAATCTTTTATTGGATAGATGTGAACAACGATTCATCTCTTTTATCAACTTTTGATTATTTTGAGAAATTAGTGAAGATTTAGCTTAAAGTTTTGGGTCGTCTCAAAATTTAACCAAAATCTTCAACCCTATGAGTCATTTAAGTGTTACGGAGTATTAAGTTGTGTGGAAACTGAAAAACAGTTCATTTGTTGTAATGTTTGTCTTCCAATGAAAAGCAAAACAGTTTTCATTGTTTTTGTTATTTATTTCCAAATAGTCTTCAATTCATTTGATAACTAAAAGTCATTGAAATCTTAATTTGAAACAAAATGGCAGCACTTCTTAAGAAGAGAGCGCTCGCGGAATATGGACAGACATTGACTCAGGTATGAGAGAGACATAAAATTTTGACATTAATTGTAATAAAATTTGAGTAAAGGATGAGATATCGCCCACAAAACAAAAAAAGCTCCGTTTGGGCCGTAAGTCAAAGAAAGAACTCTTAGGATCTGAAGATTCTGGTCGATCACAAAGTAGTGCAGAAGACTTACAACCGACTAAATCCAGCTCTGATTCGGTCAATGTCTTTGAATTATATAATTTGTTTCAAAGAGGAAGTCGTCAATCAATTGATGCAAATCATTGTCAACAGATTTATAAGAAAGTTATGAACAAAATGAACAAAAGTCGGGATCCGATTGTGAAGATATCATACATTTCGGCCATAAAAGAGTTGATAATTAATTTCGATTCAGTTGTGAAGCAGTTTGGCATCAATTCAATAATCGAAGACTTAATGTCTTTACTGAAGAGCGAGTCCTCACATATAGTGACCGCAGAAATATTGAATACTTTGCATAAATTGGACCAAAAATTTGAGACCAATTATGAGCACAAACTAAATGTCATGAAAAGCGCCAAACATTTACTGCAGACCAGTTCCAGTCATGTCGTTAAGAATGAATGTCTTTCACTATTAGTAGACTTCGCGCCTATAAATCAGACTTCAGGTGACATCAGTTCTGATTTGAGTCATATTCAGGTCGAGTGCATTGCAATTATTAAACTGTTGCGGGATTTCAGTCATTATCACGACTCAAGAGTTCGCTCAACCGCTTTGTCTTCAATCGTGAGTTATCTTTGAATTAATTTTGAATAAATGTTTGAATTATTCACTCATTAGTTACGACTTCACAAAAGAGGAGTCAAATTAGATATCAGTCTTTACAGTGAGTTCTGTGAATCTCTGAACGACGACTACGAATGCGCCCGAATTACGGCCATTAAATTGCTTCTTGTCATTAGTCAACTCTACGCCGACTGGTATTCACTCAGATAAGGCTTTTGTTCTTTGGATCTAATTAATTGTCTTTCAGTTTAGTCTGTGTTAATGATGGCGATGAACAGATCCGATTGGCTGACGACGCCTTCGCCAAAGTCTGCTCAATGATTAACGACCCGTCGATGAATGTTAGGGCAGAGTCGGCACTACTTCTCGTAAAATAATAAAATACTTGTTTTTTGTGACTTATCATTATTTTTGGACTTAAGGGTCGATTCACTCACATTAGTCCTAATTTTTTGGAACAAACGTTAGACAAGAAACTAATGTCTAACTTAAGGGTAAATCAATTTCATCTTAAAAACCAAATATTCATTATTTTCGAACTCATTAGAAGAAAAAGTCAGCGCATGAGAGACATCGACAGACTGTCGCAACTGGCGAGTGGTCCAGTGGCCAGAAGTGGGCCGATGATGCCCCTCATGAAGAGCTCTGTCCAGATACAGTTAATCTGATGAATATCGGGGCGTGTGGCGCTTTCATCCATGGCCTCGAAGATGAGTTTTTTGGTAAATTTGTTACTTCTGATGAAAATATTTAGGGATTTTTTATTCAAAATCGATTTAATCAGAGGTACGAATGGCAACACTGGAGAGTCTGAGCCAATTGGCACAACTTTTCCCTTCATTTGCATCACAAGCTTTGGATTTTTTGGTCGATATGTTTAACGACGAAATCGAAGACATAAGACTTAAAGCCATTCAATGTTTGACACAAATAAGTATCGAGAATATTATTCTTCGCGAGGATCAGATTGACATCATTTTAGCCGTTTTGGAGGACTTTTCGATTGACATTCGAGAAGCACTTCATGCGATGCTTTCAAACTGCAGACTATCTTCTAAAACCGCTCTCAAGACTTGTGTCGTTAATCTGTTGGAAAATTTGAAGCGTTACCCACAGGACAAGAACTCCATTTGGCAGTGCTTCAAGAAACTAGGAGCTAATCACCCATTCCTTACTCTTGCCCTCGTTCCTGATTTGCTAGGTTTTCACCCGTTTCTTCAATTACCCGAAACGTCACTCGAAGATAATGGATGTGAGTCTTGTTTTACATTTTCTTATTTAATACAAAAGCGTTTAATCTATGATCGAACAGATGTTGCGATTTTGATACTAGCATTCAATTCGGCCAAAGAGTGCACAACAACTATAAATCTGTTCGAAGAACATATTTTACGTCATTACTACTATTTAAGAGACACTTATCCGACATTAGTCCCTCATTTGCCTCAATTGTCAACTGGTTTGGGCCAAAGTTGTGAAAACTCATCCGTTTTCAGTGAAGGCCAGTCCCGATCGCATGCCTTTCTATTGGGTATATTTGAAAGGGTTCGTAATGTTATGATAGTCGACAGCGCCTCAAATCAGACACAGACTGCAATACTCGAACATTCAATTCGGTAAGAATTAGATATCTATTAAACCCTTGAAACTAATGAATTTTTTGGCCGACCAGTGATTTGCAACAATTGGCAGAAGTAAAGCCTTCATTGTCGGCGGCTTCACAATTTCTGCGCTCATACCTCCAGTGCCAGATGTCGTTACGAAGAGTTAGTTCACTCATAAATTCACGACAAAAATGATTGCCAACCAATTTCACTGTAGATCCTATCGAATAACAATTGGATCAATACATTCTTACTGTCGGCCCTCCAGTCGAGTTCATTTCGGGCAGCCATACAACACGTAATTAACTCTTCATTTAACTGATTTTTCATTAATTTTAATCAACAGTTATTGAGTGCAACCTTTTCTTCGGTCAATCGTTTCCATGGCTTACATCCGATTCAATTAGTTTGTATACAACAGACTCGACTCAAAGCAATGGCTCTTCAATTGATAGCAATAATCCACGGAAGTAATGCGTCGGCACTCGCCTTATGTGACGCTTTTATTACTGAAGTCGAATATTTGCAAAAATTATTGTCTGAAAACAATTTAAACGCCGACTCATTGACTGTTAAAATGATGAAAGAAATCAGTTTACTGGAAGAGCCCAAACCGGGAACTGTTGCCCGAGTCCTCAAACCATTATTTTTGTCCACTTCTGTCTCTTATATCACTGATTTGGTCTGAATTTCAAGTAATTTGTTTTCAAGTTTTTAATAATATTGAAATTACAGGACATTATGTTAAACGAAAATACATTCTCTGATTTGGTTCGACTTCGTATGACCTGCGCCACAATCAATGAGCCGACCGGCAAATCAGATACTCCTCTCAAATTCACGGCCGGACTTATCCTTGGAGTCCCTTTCGATGCCATCATTGAAAATGTTTCGGACATAAAATATATTCGAATTAAAGTAATGTTTAATAAACCCATAATTATAGCCACAAAAAAGTGTCCGACTAGACCTCCGCCCCCTTTTCAAGTTTCCCTATTCTTATCAAAGAT
Source organism: Edwardzetes edwardsi (assembly GCA_034693445.1). NCBI lineage: Eukaryota > Metazoa > Arthropoda > Arachnida > Sarcoptiformes > Ceratozetidae > Edwardzetes > Edwardzetes edwardsi. Next base: position 4,155 of record JAQFXL010000724.1, read on the forward strand.
TTTTTGGTATTTCTGTGACTGAAGGACAGAATGAGTCCATACTTTACTCAAATTTCAGTTCTAATTGCAATGAATTTGATATTTAGATTCAATATCCGGATCAACAAATACAAGTAGTTTTGCCAAAAATAAGTGACTTTCGTCTGATTGAAGCCTCAAAAGAGCCGAATGTAAGCAAATATCGTTTGTATACAACTATCTATTTATCGCATGGGGTGTGGGCCGAGTCCTGTCCCGTGGATATCGGACTAATGCTCGACTTCAGAGACACGTCTTCAACGACATTAACTGCAACACAGACTTGGATTTCTTCGACAACTAAAGGAAGTGGTATTAAAAGCACTAAATCTGAGGACAGTCTGGTTATAGATATTTGTAAACCGGTTCGCATATATCTGTCCCCAAAAGCTCCCAAAAAACTTGTTATCTAACGAATGACTCATTAATTACTGACAATAAACTCATTTATTTGGATTTGAAGTTAAAATCTTTGAGTGATTTTAATCGCAATTTTACATCCGTTTGAAATCACAGCATATAAGACATTAAAACCAAAAGCATTTTTGGCATCAAATTCAATGCCAGTGTTGTAGTGGTGTTCCTCTTCGTCTCTAAACTGTTTGATTGTTTGAATCAACTCTTTGTGGTCGTCTGAGTCGTCTTCAATTAATTGTCTCAATTGGTTGTCGTAATGTTTTGATATGACATCCTCTACAGCCACAGTGCAGGCCATCGCAGCTTTAGGACCCATGAGTGCAGTGACCGCACCCAACCCGAAGCCGGCAACACTCCAAAGCGGTTCGAAAATACTTTTGCGGACCCGATGTTTGACAACTAATTTCTCGAATTGCTTCAAATGATGTTTTTCCTGATCCCACATCTCCTGAATTACAGCCGAATGTTTTGGATCATTCCTCAGGACAGCCATTTGTCCCCAATAAATGCGATCTGCGGCCAACTCTCCCGAGTGGTTCACTCGAATCATTTGATCATAAAGTTGTTGTCGTCTTCGCCACAAATATTTGGCAGAAGTACTCGTTTTTGACATAATTTCAGATTTGTTTACAATTAAAAAATATTTGTTTACAAAGACTGCGATTGCGCTCAAAAGCACTGAAAGTGACGCAAACTTTGCACGACTTTCGCAACTTTTCACTCTTTGAACTTTTTTGGTCGCCTTCTGGGCATCAAAATTAATCATTCATGAGATCAATGGCTCATTAATTCCATCGTTTGATAGAAATCAAAAATATTCTTCTATTAAGTCATGAAATTTATTTAATGTCAAAGTAATTGCATTCAAACAGACCATCATTTTTGAGATCTTAGAGAACGGATCCACACATTCATTGAATGCCTTTCGTATGAAGTTTTCATAGCTTTGATCGACAGAATCACAAATTAAATCAAATTTTTAATTTTATTTTCAATTTGAAAAATGATTGAATTGAAACATAAGTAATGGTATGACTCATACGGTATAGCTTTCATTAAACCCTTTATGAGTTAGAAACAAAAAAATGGGTTTTTATTGAATCGAATCAATTAATTTTAAGTGATTTGGAAAAGAGTTCTTAGTTTGACATTAATGTTCAGCCTCTGCGTCATCGAACTGTCCCATCACTTCCATTGGTTCGTCAGAGTCTCCATTTGCAAAGGGATCGTCTGTTTGATTGGGGGGCAAACCGCGCAAGTCTTCAGCTGCGGCAACATCGTAGACATTACCTCTCATTAGAGTGGAATCTGTTGGTTCAGATTCATCGGCGTCTTCGTAAATGTCTTCGTCTTCGTCTTCTTCATCTGAAACCGAGTCGTTGGGATCGGGATGTAATGCTTGACATTCAGACATGGCTTTAAACATCAGTTCCAAATGACTTTTATTTTCGGGAACGAACCGAATCTCGTTATGTTTGGAATCGTTTTCATCGGCTGAAAAAATAACACATTTTTGATATAAACTCTTAAAATATTTTATTTTCGAATAGAAATAAATCCAAAATTCAACAAAAAATTAATTTCAACCAAATCTCGACAAATATACAGATATTTTCGTCTCTAAAAATCACTTCAAAACAAATAAAATCGTCTCTAATATAATAATAATACAATTTTTATATGAAATGTAATAAATTTACTCTTAAATGACTCAAATGTTTGTCGAAAGCTATGATTTCCAATGATTTCAAAGTTTTTTATTCTTATCTAAAAATGAATATAAAAAACATTTTCCTAAAGAAGAGATGCAATCAATCGAAAGGAGGCTTCAATTATTAAATTTGGGCGCAGAAGAAGGCGGCGAACTCTCAGATGTCTTGACCAGAGACCGATTCAGACGATCAGAGGATGACATGAATTCATTGGTGAACTCATTTGCATCCATTTTCAAGATATAGGGAATTATACTATCGATTTGAACGCTTCCGATAAGACCCGAGAAAAACAGTTCTTCAGTAATGTTTGGCAGTAAAGACCGGAGAGGAAGCAAACGGAGCACCAGTTTGGCGAACCGATCGCTCGCCTCATCTGCAGAAGCAGTCGTCTCATTGATATAATGTCTGAGTTCGCGGACAGACTTTTCTTGGAATTTATCGATTTGTCTGCTATTCATCATAAGTCCAATGCCTGCGTTCTCAGGACTGAACAGAACAATAGCCTTAAGGTATGCGTACTCCCGATCGTCGACTCCCAGCTTTTGGAACGAATTAACAAAGTCTTGGAGTTTGCAGATATGGTCCGTCACCTGTTTGACTCTTTGAAGGGACAGTTTGTCCTGTTGTAGGGTTGTCTGCAAATGTGTTATTATTGCAGAAAGAATTGTCGCCAAAGACATCACTTGTGAGGTTTGTGCCAATCCTAACACAAACAGTTGACACCAACAGCCCCTCACTAAAGATGTCTGAACATCGATAGACATCAATTGAAATGCAGGTATAGATTGCGCCCAATGGACAGACAGGAACAACAGTCTCGATGCAGACTCACAAATATATTGCAGCGATAGAAACGAAGCGCCCGCTATGGGAGGCGTCAGATTGAAAACAAAGTGCTGTTCGCTTAGAAGGTTGCCATCGATTTCAAAAAGGTCTTCAGTCTCTGTGTTTTGTCCACAGACTGCATCGAGTGCACCAAAAAGGAAAGCCGTTTGTTCTGAACCCGACTTTGAACCCGAAGCTATTTTTGCCATTATATCGAAGGCTGCCTTTGATATCATTAGGTTTTGACGTTCACTCGAATTGTTGGCCTCTTTATTGGGACTCTCATTGTTAGCACCGGTTTCGTCAACATTTCGGACCAATTTATTCAAATCTGTTCTTTCATTAGAGTTGGCGTTAATGGCGGCGACGGCCACCTGTTTCAGAGCCATTAGATTGGACACAACATTGGCTAATGTACTTAAATCCCCATTTGTTTTGGAGGTGTGTCCCGTATGCGCCGAATTGGCCTCGATCAATGACATTGCTGTCTGGTTTTCGAAAAGTTTAGACATTTCTGTTTGAGAGGAAGTCCCACCTCTTGGAAGTATTGGTCGATGAGATGGCGAAATGGTGTTTGTGGTTGTGAACGATCGGGAAGCGGGACTCGTCGCTGAAGCTATAACTGAATGAATAGCACTGGCACTGCCTTCTAATGACAAAGGTTTGCGTTCGGGCTGGCAGTGGTCGGCTCTCATTCCCATTTGTAGACACTTTTGGAGTCTACAGAACTGACATCTATTTCGGTGATGTTTAGTCACTTCGCAGTCTTGGTTCGCACGACAGACATAATTGAGTTGTTTTCTGACACTCCTTTTGAAAAATCCTTTACATCCCTCACAAGAAATAGCGCCGTAATGACGACCGGAAGCCTTATCTCCACAAACAACACAAAACTCAAGTGTTTTCTTTTCAACGGAACCGGTCAACAATCCCGTTGCCTGAAGATTGACATTTGAAAATGAAATCCTAGAGCTGGAAGTGAGAGGGGACGACCCTTCCTGGTTGTTCTCATCTTCTGGACTCCTGCCAATCCATTCTGAACCAGAATTATCACCTGAGTTGTCATAGTCGAGACCCATACCCACTACTGCACTGGGAGATGTCGGAACACTTATAAATTCCGTCTCGGGGTCACCAATACTATTATCGCCACCACTGGAGGGACTGTCGGGTTCGCACTTAATTGTCAAATTAGTACCACAATTGGGGTCGGCTTCGGGCGGTTTGTTAACCATATCGTTATGAATTATATACTGGAGTTTAGAAGTCATCACAGTATTAGTCGAGCCATTGATCGACTCATTCGAGTTTATGTCAACTTTTTGTTTATAAAAACTATTTTTTCGAGTTTTGCGGAATTATTATCACTTTAACCACAAATCAAATGACAAACCAATAGAATATCAACTAATGTCGGGTTTCGAACATATTTTCATAGTTTTTGGTCGAGAAATAAGACAGAAGGCAAACGATTGCAACGATTTGTCACTTAATCCCAAATATTATACAATATATTAATCGACAAATGGATAAGAGTTGTAATTAATTCACGAATTGACACAAAATGCAAACACTGGTGAAATGGTTGTGCAATCGTTAAGTCTTAACTATTGGCCAGTGATTGAGACCATCAAAAGAGAGAAAACAATAGATTAGAAAAGAGATTAAAAGCAAACCCTATTAATAACTAATTGATTATAAATAGGTTTAAGTCCTTCTGAATTATTTCCCCATCAAATCACAAATCAATACAACAGTCAAAGCGTTATATCTATTGTTAACTGTCTTCTCACCGAAAAAGCGCTCAGAATAAGAGAAAAGACTCACCAGATTCAGTGTCACTGCAATCCTTATCTTCGACCATAAGATACAGACATTCGGAGTGAAAGTTAGTTAAATCTCTGGAAATGGCGTGAAGTGATATCATCGGATACTCCAACTGAATGCCCTGTCCGTTGTCTGTGATCCACGAAAGGCTGTCAACGATAATAATTGTGTTATTCTTTCGTAATTATCGCTAATAGAATGGAAAGTCATAAGAGGAGAGCCTAAAATTGAACTGAATTTTGGTTTTGAAACATTTGTTAACATTTAAACTTTTGTGAACTCTATTGAACTCTAACTCTATGACTGAAAATGTATTCAAACGAAAAAGCAATTGAATGTTGGCCTCAATTCTGGTCATTAAATGAGTAATGAGTGAGTTGTGTCAGTAGTGGAGTCAGTGCTGGAGTTCTCCACTTTTGCTTTCCTTTTACGATAAAACCGTTTTCAGTATTTCATAACAAGACCTCAGGAAAGAGTGTATGCCTTCCACTCAACATTGATTTACAAGAGTTAACAGAATTTCATATTTAGTTTGACTCAAGAATGAGGTCGAGATCTGTTGGATTGAGTCAATGATACCACTGGTTGTGGCACTGGTTGTGACACAGGTTCGCAATTGTGATGCTTTCTAACCATTCATACGTCGATTTAAAGACTGCAAAGACTTCACTCTTTCATCAATACTTGTATTTCAACTAATAATCAATTCATTGATATTAAGGTCAATCTTAATGACAATTATTGTCAAAAACTCATCAAAGTATTAATAAAAGCAATTAAAATGAATACCAGTTCTGAGCGATAATCAGAGTTCCGTTTCCCAGAGTGTTGTTGTGGTCGAGGAAAGCGTTGGTATTTGGTTCGCGGTGTTTCACTTCTTCGGCGTTCGGTTCCACTGTTGGCCTTAAAGACACTAACATTTCGGTAGAAATGGTATTTACTTTGGATTGCAATCCCTCTTCGATTTCGAGTCTTCAAAGAAAACAATTATTATTTTCCAACTTTTTTAACACAAATAATGAAAATATAGAGAAATAGTGAAACAAAACGCGAAACAGATTTGAGTCGAAAAGCGATAATAAAAACAATTTTTTAATTATTATTACTTTTAGTGTTATTTTTATTATTAGTATTAAAATGTGGTTAAAATGGCTTTCATTTCAAATGAGGGACAGAATGAGTAAAACTGTGTCTGAAATGCGACGCATTTCGAGTAATAGTAATGGATATTAATTTTGGTGCAAATAATACGCCGACTATTGCTATGCCTTCACTAACCTATGCCTTACTATTGCCTCAATAGCACAGCACTGTTGACCCTCTATTCCTTTCGGCTCTGCCTTTGGAGGGCGGGTCATGAGGTGACGTCGACGGTCAGGTCATTGCCCAAAAGGCATTGTAGAAGTGCTCGAGTGCTGAACCAATGTTCTGTCTTTAATAGCACTGCCAACTGCACAGCCATTCGGTGCGAAAGGAGTCGAACTCCAACTCTGAACTGAACTCAATCTGAACCGAACGCCAACTCATTAAGAACTCAATACTGACTGCAATACTGACTGCACTCCAACACAAATAGCAGCTCAACTCTAAGTCGCTTTGCACTCATGTCAGTAAAGTTTACGAGTTTATGAACACAATTCGATGGCCAACAGCACAGCCAACCTATGATAGCACTGTTGGCACAAAAGTTCATTGCCTTTCAGTAACCTTTAAAATTGAGGTTTCATTTGGTTTTTAAGAACTCAATTGACACTCATTTGAGTCATTTGTCTCACATTTGTCTCACATTTAATTCAAACAAAAACTCCTCTCAAATGATGTTTACTTCGGATTAATAGTAATAATAATAATAATTCAATTGTTTCTCATTTTTTAATTCCGATCCGATTTTATAAATTAAATAAAAACCTTTTCATTCAAATTCTTGTCTGTAATTTTCGAAGGAAATTGAATTTAGAAGAACTGGATTATTCTCAATACTTTCCTCGAACTTTATTGTATTTTAGACTTTTTTGCAGTAATTATTTTAGAGGAAAATTGAACTCAAAAATAGTTAACTTGCAAAACTTTGCAGATAAGAGTCAGAATGAATCGTCAGATACCTAATTAACTTATATTAATATTTATACTAATAACTAATAACCAAGTTTATATTATGTATATATTCATTAAATTGCTTCAATCACTAAATCTTAATAAAAAATGTCTGCAATTTCTTAGGTTTGAGTAATAAAATCAAGCAATAAATCACATGAAATACAATTAATTTAATGAATTTTAAGAATTCTAACGAAATTCCTGAGAAAATATTTCCAAATTAACAAAATTTTGTTGAATATCGGTAGCGATTATATCGAACACAATTGTTTCTGATTACATTGTGCTAGTTCAATTTATTACAATCAGAATCAATAACTCAAAAGTGAAAGTTTGGCCGATTGGTAGTCATGCGCCTCGAAGTTAGAGAGGGTATAAAAACCCGATTCACAATATTACTGAACCGCACATTCTTAATGTTCTGCAATTTAATTATATAGCGATGCAATTAACTATAAATTTTAACACTTTTGAACATTATGACTCAACTGTCAAGATTAACTCATAGACCATGGTGCAATTTTTAAAACATAGAAAATGACAAGGGAAACTTGCGGTCATATCCTACTTTGCCGAATGAATTCAAAGTTTAAATTATAATTTTGCAAGACTCAACTTACAATACATCCATTTTTACCAAAAACATAAATAACACATTTCACGCAAACAAACATTGATTTAAATAATATTTAAACATTTTTTATAAGCATCTTGCTTAACTTAACCTAACTAATATAATCAAAACTTTTAAAATCGTTGAAATTGTGACTGAATCTAACATAGCTAGTTCACAAAAATTCTAGTAAAGATAACAATCGGGCGAAACAAGAATTCGGAGAAATAGGATACGGCCAAACAGGAATACTCCACTCAAACTTTACAAGCACCTTTAAATTTTAAATTTGGTTTGCTCAAATAAGTGATCTTGTATTTTGTTTGTTTGCAAACTTTGAGGATAAATAATGAGAAAAATTTCAATTTTGTAAACCCGGGTCAAAAATTACAGGTCTTTTAATGCAAATAAATAGAGAAATTATGTTTAGGATAAACAAAACAAAACAAAACAAAAATTCAAAATCCTTGCAAAACATTCATAACTTTCATCTTCTTCGGCAGTCTTTTGATGAGAAAAAGAAATGAGTGAATCTGATCCCACTTCTGGTCGAATTCTAATCGAAACAATTGATTAACGAAATAAATCTCAAATTGTGACCAAAGATGTGGCCCTACATAATAAAGTGCAATACGAGAGCCCTTCTGGTTGTGACCTTATCTTTCGGTGCAATTCTTGTCTTTTGGTATTATTTATTGCTCGGCTATAAAGATCGGCTGAAAAACACTTCGATGAGTCTAACAAACGTTGATTTGAAAAAACTGTTAATAGGTTTGATATCTTTCATTCATTTTTGTTGTCATTTAAACCTTTGAAATGCATTGCATTTGTTGACGAAATGGAACCCCCTTTTGGTTCCACTGCTGTTCCACAATGGAAATGGAAATTCCATTTCTTTCTATATAGTCTAGTAATGTTGGGTAAATTTTGGTTTCATTGGATTAACAGTCTGTGCACCCAATTATTCGCACTGATTTGGTTGGGGTTATTCTGGAAAAAGTCATTAGCATTCTTTAGTGACTGTATTTAGGGTTAACATGATTTTATCTAATTTTGATTGATAACACTGAAGACATAGTTGAGGCAATTTGATGGTTTCACTTCGAACTAACTTCCCATCAAAATTTGGTCGCGGTAAATTCAAGTCAATTTTCGAACATGCTCAGTTTTACATTGAAAAAAACTTTAAGAAAGCCGCTGCCATTCTCTGGACATTACTATGAAAATGCCAAGTTTCATATTAGTTTGATTTAAGAGAATTGTCAAATTCATATTGTTTATTATGATTGCAAGTTAATTTTAGATTAATTAACCAGAGATCAAATACTCATTACTTATCTATTATTTGACTACAATTTGACTACAATTTGACTACAATTTGACTACAATTTGACTGTAATTGAAAGAAAATGAGCTCAAAATGGTTCAAAAGGGTTGAAAAGAGTGTTCAACAATAAGTTATCCGTCAATAAGTCAAACCATTGTCTGTCTATACCTAATAATAAATGATTTTTATAACAATTTTATTTAATCGGTGACTAATTTAATGACATATTCACTGATAGCGAGTATTATTGCATCGATTGGTGGCGGAGAAGAAGTGGTCAAAATTCGTGAAAGCAATCAACTCAATGAAAAAAGTAAAGGAAAAACCAAAGAAGGCGTTAACGATGTCTTAACTCAGGGTTAGTTTGCTTTTAATTCAAATTCTATTTTTCTTTAAATTCTAATCGAATATATTAACAAAACGGGTAACAAAACGGGAGGGACGGACCAAAACAAGTCCTAAATGACATTAATTTTGATGATCTAATTATTAGGTGATCTGTCATCACACAGGGCAATGGTTCACGCCCTCTCCGCTGCTTTTCCTGGTTTAAGAATCATATCTGAAGAACATTCGACAATAGAAGACAATGATATAGAAATAGTCGCCATTCATGTCAGCGATTATATACTTTCAGATCAAATGTATTCTAAAATACCGTTAGGTATGGAAATACCTTTAAGTGAACTGACTGTTTGGGTCGACCCTTTGGATGCTACCAAAGAATATTCTGAAGGTCTGACCAAATATGTCACTACAATGGTATGTGTGGCCAGAAATGGCGAACCAATCATTGGAGTGATTCACAAACCTTTTAGTTCTGAGACTTATTGGTCTTTGGATTCCAAGTATTTATCGAATAATATAATGACTGCACTAAACACTAGAAATACATCCAAACAATTGTTTCGGACAATAGTTTCTCGATCTCATGCCGGAGATGTCGAGAATATCATTAAATCCTCTCTAAGTAATGAATATAAAAAGATTGAAGTGATTAGTGCCGCCGGTTCCGGATTCAAGACAATTGAATTGATTGAAGGCAGAGCTGATGCATACATTCACACCACTCTAATCAAAAAATGGGATATCTGTGCTCCAAATGCTATCTTAAAGTCTATACGAAATGCGAAAATGTCTACAATTTTTGGCGACAAAATTGAATATAATTTCGAAGATAAGGTGACCAATGATTTTGGATTATTGGCCACAATTGGTGTCAACCATCAAAAGTTGGTTTCACTTCTTAAAGACAATTATAAGCACTGATGACTCGTTTAATCAATTGAACACATCTTTTGTTCGAACACTGAAACCAACAAATGATAACTTCATTAGAATTGAGTCTATTTTACACTCAATTCAGATATTTTGAGTCAAAAAACTTTAGAAACTATTTATACAGATTTCGAGTGATTAGTGATTTTGATGACAAAAAGTCAACCATTGAATCAATTATGAGTTTATAATAAAATCTATTCTATCATCAATATTGTTGTGTTGGGAGCGATGGGAACGGCTGATGAATTGGTCATCGTTGAGGTAATTATTGGATTAAGTGCTGGCCTTATGTTCAGTTCAATGGCTTTGCGTTTGTTTTCTGCAGCTAAATGTCTTTTCACGTGTTTAGTCAAGTGATCGCTTCTCATGAATCGTCGCTCACATAAAGAACAGACAAATTTCTTCTCTCCCGTATGTGTCCTCTTATGTCTTGACAACTCATCTGATCGGGAGAACTGTCGACCGCAAGACTCCCACAAACAGACAAATGGTTTTTCTCCTGTAAATAGACAAAGTTTATACAAATGGTTTGAATTTGAGTTGTGGTGCAAACCTGTGTGTGTTCTGATGTGAGCCTTTAAATGAGAGCTTTTGTAATAGGTTTTGACGCAGTTCTCATAATCGCATCGATAGCTACGTCTTCGGTCGAGTGTAGGCTTCTTCGTTGGATTGCATATTGACATCGGTGTAAACGAAGGAAAACTTGACGTCAATATATATTGCTGTCCATTTCGGTTTGCTTGAGTAGATTGTCCAGAGGTCAGTACTAATTGCACGACTCCAGGAGGAATGGGTATTACTGTGGTGTTGGTCGATGCCATTGAAATTGGGGTAAAGGGCGTCAAAAACAAAGTCTGTGTTGTTTTTGGCAAAAACTGACTGCTATTAAACTGAGGACTGACTGTCGGCACAAATGTTGGACACTTGTCTGCAGCACAACCCAAAGAATGAGACGCTTTTGGTGGACACGATTTGATGCCTTTCGCCCCAAAGTTTGAAGTGATTATTGAACTTCTGTTTTGAGGCAATGACTCCGACAGAGAAGAACTGCATATTTTCTTTTTTGGTCGTTGAAGTGGAGGAGCTCTCATAATAACGGGAACGGGAACTGCAGTGGGTTTTACAATACTTGGGGTCAATGGTGGGGTCGGAGTCAGTAAGAGCTAAACCGAACAAAAATTTAATTATTCGATTGAAACAAAAGCTTAAAAAATGAGATAAAAGGGAATCGTTTATTACAAACCCGGGCTAACTCTGAACTCGAATTTTTGGTCACATCTTTCTTATGGTTTCGATTGAATGAAAGACAAGTGTTGTCATTAGAATTGGAGTCGAACTCGTCTTCCGATTGTGGAGGAGTTCCCAAATTATCAGTTACTAAATGACAAGATTTGAGACTTGATTTGTCCGACACTTCATTCGATTGGCGACCAATCGATAGAAGTGTTTCGACCGCTTCGTTCAAATCTTTACTGTTTTTGTCGAATTCATAACTCGAATGGTTTGTGTCCTGTAATCAGAATTTGTGGAAAAATGCAAAATCTATAAAATAGTATCTTTAATGAGGTTTTTATTCTTCACAAACGAAGTATTTTTCACATAATATTGAATTTCAAGTGTTTGTAGCGACGCTTCAAATGAAATATTCAGAGGATTGGTATTCAACACAATCTTAAGGCAAACAATTGCCGATAATTTCAATGATAAGACATTTGATAATTTTCTCGTGACTTCTATTATATTTAATATCATTTGATTAAAACATTTCTTTGTTACTCTAGTAATAAAAGGAATCCAATATAGAAAAGGCGACAATTAATTGCAGGTTCCAATTGAAATCTTACCCGAATCTCTTGAAATTGTGAACAATATTCCCAAAGTTTTCATACAAACCTTAAATGACTAGAAATGAGAATAAAAGCCAAAACTGAGGTCAAAGGCTGACAGCAATCAAGTTGTGGACAACTCATCGATACTTAAATTAATAATAAATATAATTAAGATATCGATTATATAATTTTGAGCACAAAATCTCATTGAACTCAATATTCATTTTATTTCATTCAATCGGCTTTTGATATAAACTTAAGACTAAATTACGACTAAATGTTATTATAATTATATATAAGTATTAAAAATACGATTAAAATACGGCTAAAAATTGCTGTAAAAGAAATGAAAAATAAAGAGAAAAAAATATCAATTAAGTCAACGGATTATTAATTTCAATAAATATTATAATTAAATAATTGATTGAAAAACACTTCGAATTTGAAAATTATTGAAATGACAGTTATTTTCAGCAAATCTTACGAATGGATAACCGATTCATTCAATTAATACTCACATCAGTAGAGGTTAGGGTCTGAGTAGGACTTTGTGGAGGAGAGTAATCATCGATACACTCATCTATTGAACGACTTTTCATTATTGCACTCATTTCTCAGTTTAATTAATAATAATTAGTAATAGTTATAGAGATGTTCTCTAATTCTCAATTAGTTTTGTTTGTTATTTGAGTTTCTCTTTGTTTTAATTTTTCGTTTTGTCTTCAATTGAGTCAAACATAATATATAACAACGTTTTGAATAATTCAACGAAATCTCAATAAATGGCTAAAATTAAAAATAGAGTAAAAGTGTGTTTAACACAATTCGCTGCCTTTTATTCTCTGTCTATTGAATAACACTTTAATCTGAAGGGTGTGTCAGTTGTCAAGAGAGTCACATCTCTGAGAACAACCAATCAGAGACCGCATAAACTGCATATCAACTCAATTGCGTAAATACTATCGATTGCAATAAAGTGCTAACTATTTTGAGCCCTTAACTCTGTATAAATCAATTTCACAATTTCTTTATCATATAAAACAATTGAAAATTCATTTCATTTATCAATTGATAGAAGAGTTAAAAGATATTGGAGTGGAGGCCGAACAATGTGATTGGTTGACAGCAATTGAGGTAATAGTGAACATGTGATCATCACATGAAAGATATGACGGATTTCACGTGAGAATCACTGAGAGACCAATTCGTCAAATGGTTATCAAATGGTTATC
>JAQFXL010000725.1:0-17334 GCA_034693445.1 Edwardzetes edwardsi
AGTCAACAATTTTCATGCTTACAATCAACGCCTCCAATAATTTCCATTAATCTTAAAGCAGGAAAAAATTCAATAAACGTTATTTGATTTTTGCTATCAGTTATCGATATGTAATAATCGTCGCTATTATTCGTAACGAATATATTTGTAATCTTCACATAATTTTGTGCACTAAATGTCAAAAACTAATCTCTATTTACTAAAACTGAAAACTCACAGCATTTTTATGCAAATTATAGTCATTAAAAATTATGTATTTCTCAACAATGTATTTATTTAGGCATTCGATGGATTAATTTGGTAATGAGTGAGATTTTCTACCTTGATGCTTACCATATGCATGCGTCAAAATGATGCTCCATCTCTTCAGACTATTCAAGAATAGAGATTATTTTGCAAGTCTTTAGTCAATGAAATCTCTTATTCAATACAAATGGTTTTTTTTGACTCCAAATAGTTATTTGGTTCAGTCTTTGAGTTGAATCGTGTTTTTGTGAGGTATCGCACGAAACAAATTAATATCAAATATGGATTTGATTGAAAAGCAAACACTAGAGAAGGCATTCCTAATACATATAGAAATGACAATTTCAACGACAAAACTAGTGATCAGTTTTGATATCAGTGCCTCTATTAGAGGATTTGCAGACAAAGAAACAACAATTTGTGCCAAACGCTGAAAATGAAATGTAAAATCGCGTGCAATGAATGTGAGCGACAGTTCTCTCCTGAAAGTGAGAAAATTGTGTTTCAAACAAATAGCAAATTGAAATCTATACCAATATATTCAATATTAAAGTATGAAATTCATGAGAAATTTTTATGTCAAACAATAGTCGAAACGCTATAATCAGAAAATTATCCATTAGTTTAGTAAACGGGTAATCAAAACAGCATTTTTGCTGTCAGTACAGCATATTCTGTGCAATCAGTTAAAATCTGAGTGCAAAAAATGCAAATCATTTTATGAAAGCAGATATAATTTTCAAGCATTAAATTTCTCGGTTTTTATTGACCCGAATATATCATTGAATGGTTTGAATGATTGAAGAATATTGTGTTTGTCTTATCTTTCATATAATTAAAATTGTTTTTCTCCATTGCTTTCAAAATTAAATTACACTAACCTTTAATTCGAATAATTATTGCCAGAGATTAGAGATTTTAGTGTCAATACAAACATTCAAACCATAGATTGATTTGTAATTTGAATATTTATTGTCTCGAGTCATATAAAATGAATGCTTTTCTAATTTTGTTTTTTATCTGAGCTATTTAGTTTACAAGATAAATAAAGTCTTCGCAATATATTTTTTGACCCCTTTTATGGCCAATAATGATATTCGCCTCCAGTTCTCCAAAAGATTTAAAGATATTTTGTAATGTTTTTTGGATAAAAATATTCTGTGAATAAGACTAATGGTTTTAAAAGACAATATATCACAGAATAAGATTCATGTCTTCAAAGATATTTTCAAGTAATTAAATTTTCTGCAGATTTAATCGAAAAATAAAATCGTTTAATACCTGATCCTCTGAACTGCCATTGATTTAGGTTTTGATATAATTATTTCTTTTGCTCTTTTAATACCAAATTAGATAATCAATGGAAGGATTCACTGACTAATAGATTGCTTAACAATTATTTTCTACTTTTTATTGACACAAATCCTTCACTTTATTTACTATATATGAGAAAAATAATTAAATAACTTTTTAGAGTCACTCTATTCTTAATTATCATAAATTAATAAAAAGTGATTCATATTTATTGTGTTATTTTTTGAGCGACATTTAGGAAGTGTTTATAAATTTTAATGGAAATTATTAAACAAAATAATAAACAATTAGCGAAGGATTACTTGATTTGTGACATAATTCGAATGTCGACACAGAAGGGGAACAGAAGGGGAACAGAGGGGTTATCTTTCAGTAAGTTTAATAACTGTATATTTAATGCACTTATCCGGTGAAAGATAGCCGTTTTCATGGATCAAATACTTAATTATTCAAAAATAAAAGAAGAAAAATATTAGTTATTGTTTGAGATTTCCACCCAATTGAATGAAATAAATGAATGAATCAAATGTTATATCAAAGCGTAAAAATTAGGACACATTTTATAAAATAAATTTAATTTCGAAGAAAACTGATGTTCTCTTCAATGTATTGAACCATAGATTCAAATAATTTTCAAATAAATAACAAAATCTTTTTTCATGAAATTTAGAATAAAATCATAAAATAAATTCATTTCTTGTGAATAATAATGAGTTTGTGAATAATTTTTTCGCTTCTTCTGCTAAATAGTGGTCTTCTATTTGGGTGGTTAGGATGTACTACATATTGGATGCCATTCCCGGATAAGATGTTTGGCCACAATAGACAGAGGGAGCAAGAATAAAATGTTAATTATAGTTGAAATATAGCAAAGATTTTAAAAGAGAAGAAAATAGTTTTGTGAAACATTTTAAGTGTAATATTGGCCGACATTTGACTATTATATCAAATTTAATGATATATTTGAGTTTCAAAGACGTCTTCATTATATTTATGTCAATATTATGTGAACTACAATACAAATACTCATTTCGATGGCTATTCTGTTGAAATCAATTCCGTAAACTTTTTTTGTCTCTTCATTCATAAAATACTTTTTATGATTCATAAGCTATAAACCATTGACTAAACGATCAATTTTTTACTCTGAATTATATGATCTCAGAATGAAATTAAATGTTTTCCTAAAGAAAGTTGTTTCTGTATTCATTGAACGTTCGGAATGTTGGCTGTGTTGGTGGTCACACCGTATATCTCCATTGGCTCAAACTTACCATTACTCTGATTATTATATTTTGCTTTAAATTTTTTTCCAAAATTATATTTAAAAAGATTTTGAATAATAAAAATATATGAAGACATCAAATAATTCATCTATTTTTCTATAATTTTCTTTTGAAATATGGGTTTGAGAAGAATTTGAAGGTTTCAACAGAAAAATGATTAATTTGAACATTAAATGACGAAATCTTTAAAGTTTAGACTTAGATTAAGGAACTGGCTATTTCGAAAACTACGCTCTTATTCATTGGCGATGTGTCTAATCTTTGGAGGAATTTATCAAATTTGAAAAAAATCTTAGTTCAATAGCTGGACATAAATCATAAATATTATGAAACTTTCGATTAAATATCGAATACTTTATTATTGAATAAAAGTATAGAATTATTGCATTGAAATCGCCTTTCATTCAGATTAAAGACTTGAAGTGAAGACAACTTTGTGTTCATATCTTTTATGATTCGCCGCAAAAAAGAGGAGTTTGATAGAAATGATCGAAAAATTTGATCCATTGTTTGCGATGGTTTTCACCTGCGCTTCCAAATAGACATGATTTTGGAAAAGGCATCTGTACTGCCGGTGCTGATGATGTGCGGTGTAGACGCTCTTCAATAGTATTTACTTTAAACTTATTGTAGTTTCGAATATTTGATATAAATATACGGAGAAAATGATGTTTTCAATAGAATGCCAAACATTTTTTGCTCGGGTTTTGGGATAATGTCATTAATTATTCAAATGCATCGTTCACTCAATGAGACCAACAAAAGAGAGAAGAGATATGAAAATAAATGATCACAAAAAGAGGCAGAGAGAGAGAGAGAGAGAGAGAGAGAGAGAGAGAGAGAGAGAGAGAGAGAGAGAGAGAGATTGCCAGCGCAGGTGATGCCAGTCGTGATGATAATGGAAAGAATATGACTCTATGTCTGATCACAAGTAATGAATTGGAAAAAAGTATATAATTTCGTGATAAAAGTCAACAAAAGACTTGTAAGTATTTAACAATATTTTGCAATTATTTGAACCATTTTTCTAATGAAAAAAATCTAATTAAATGATTAAAAGTGTTGTCTTTTTGTTCGCAATATTTTGTAGTCAAAAATGAAATCAGAATTTCCTATCAAATGATGTCATCTCTAATTTGGAGGTAATTTTTCACATTAAAGAACATTCATTATAATAATATTCATCACAACTATTAAAGTCTGCTTTTATTCATTCATTTTAATCAAATATAAAACAAAAAAGTCATTTGAAATATAATTTAATTATTATTTATGGTATTAATAATTTCAAAGTGAATCACATGTGGAGAATACATCGCTATTTTCCCAAAATAATGACCTTTCAATGGAACAATCATCGACATGACCAAGCTCTCAATTTTGAATGCTCAATAAAGTCGGTGCTGAAGATCGAATTATTCAGTACCTTTACGGCCAAATAATCTGAAAGGGTTGAATATTTTTGACACAATTCAATGTTTACCCTTGACCATTAAGCAAACTTTTATGATCCAAGATGATTATCTCATTAAATTTGACCCACCTTTGGTTATATTACTTTTAAAAAATGTTTAGCGATGCGTTTGAAACACATTCATAGGTTTTCCAGTTGTGAAACATTTTTATAGCCTTCAATAGATGTATGTCTGAACATCAGACGGCATACGAAGAGGAGAGCAGTCCTCTCAGTACTCGACTTCATTTGAATTAATCAATAAATAAAGAGAACTAAAAAAATCAAATAAAAAGGGAATCATTGGTACGAAAAATAAATTCAAACTAAAAAGAGTAATAAAATGATGAAAACCTTCTCTAAAAGTAATGAATTTGCAATTATCTAATGTTGGCTAATGTGATGCGACGGCACTAAAACAGCATAAAAATAAAACTCTGGGCAAAACAATAAATGTCAGACAATTTTAATCAACTGACAGACACTATGTGTTCAATATATCATTTGTTATGAGCAGTAATTTCTCTATTGGACAGACCTCTCAGCTGCAGGGGAACACTTTTTTTGCTTATGTCTAAAACACAGCACATATTATAATAATCTTTTGTTAGAATTCCTATAATTATGTTATTTTGTGAAATAAAATTGATTAGAGATATAATAATTTCATTGCTTTTAGTGAATTAATTATTCAAAGATGTGTTAAACACTGGTTTTGTATAACTCTTTCCTATGGTTTGGTTTTTATTTATTGCCTAATGTCTAGTAATTACACAAATATTATATTTGCAATACTTTTGCTGATATATTGAGAATTTTCATGAATGAGTTTGTGCTCGAGTTTTGAATAATACATAACTCATATTTGCAAACCAATAAAGTCATTGAAAATACGATTTACTTCAAACAATAAGTAATAATAAAAATAATTTCGAGCTTTACTGAATTTATTATGAAATGCATTAGTTTTGAAAAAATGGGTTAAAGTAAATAATTTATTTATGAAAGTCTTTTAGAATGAATCATACCATACCTGTGCGATGAAAAACAGTACTCAACTATTTTTATTGATTTTTTAAACTCTGCCATCAAAATAGTGCTCTTTATGTATAAGTATGGGTACTCTTGAGCTCATTTTGCATTTATGAATGCATTAGTTTGATTAAACTGAGCACAGAATGAATGTAGACATTCTTCGCTCAGACTATCGAACAAATTAATTTGAAGATTAAATTTTTCAAAACTTATATAAGGATTGAATTGTTTATCAAAAGAGAAACCAATGTTTGTATCAAAATAGATATCAAACATATTAATCAATAGAGAAAAGGAGCCGATGTTTCGATACAAAGCGCTGTTGTGTTGGGTTCGGGCAAAACAAATCCAATTAATAATATTAGAGATCACGCTATGCTGTGCTCCCAACAAATGCTGAGATAACTGACGAAATAAATAGCATAATAGAGTTTGTCCTGTTTTGGATCATTCGGGGGAATATAGCTCTGACAGTGCAGAGGCACAGATGATAGATAATAGAGAGTCTATTGACTTTTGCATTAGCCAACTGATGCTGTGCTCAATGCAGTTACCTGTGCTCTATTGATGGCAGTGTTGTTGGAGTCATATAAGGCAAACTCACGCATCATTGACTGGTAATGATTTTCGGATTCAGGAATGACTCAAACAAATTGAGTACATATTAATGGATAAACTCATCCACTTATAGGAGAGACAATGCGCTCTATATTTGTCTTTTTGTTTTGTATACATATCTTGTGTTTGAATTCACTTTTGTTATAATTAAGATCAATTGAACACTAAATGAAACACGAATTGAATAAAACTCAAATCTGTTTGACTTCCAGTATAAATAAATATCTTGACTTTTGTCATAACAAGACTTCCTTTCCTTTAAATGATTAGACTTTAGTTCAAAGTTTTGTATTTTCTCACATATTTTCCATCCACTGATAAAAATGGTTATGAATTTGTGAATCAATATAAATATTTGCTTTGAATCTAATCTAAAATCAAAAGGAATTAAATTTAATATCAAAGTAAGTTTATTCGAGTGGCGACTCCTGAGCGGTGCGCAAAACACCACAACTGAATGCTATGCAGGAAAACACTTAAATTAATGGTTGCATTCAAGTCATGAATGCAGAGAATATTCAAAGAATCTTTTGAAGAATAATAACAGAAAAACAATGTCTTTTAGTGACTGTTTTTTTCATAAAAGATGATTATATCAACAAAAAGCAAATTCTAAACATTAGTGGCATTTCTTTTGCTTAAATTTTGTATAAAACAGACTAATAATGATTTATAATTTCATTTTTAGCTCACAATTGAGTCTTTATATCCATTGATTTGTACAAAAATTTTAGAAATCATAGAATTTTTGTATTTATAATAATTACTTTTGATTTGCTTTTATATACATATAATTCTATTCTTCTTTCGGTTTATTTTCAAGTCTAATGTCAAATGAAATACAATATGACTAAAAAGTAGTGTAAAGAGAGGAACGGTATACCATCAGAATGGGGCACATTATTCGCCTAATTTAGTGTTAATTCCTTGAAATCATGTAATTTTGAGTTATAATGTATTTGAGAAATACAATTATAATGAAAGCGATGATAGGCTGTAATTATGCAGAGTTTATGTGGATCTTATGTTTGGGTGTAGTGCTGAGAGCACAGGCCTTACAGTTCTGAATACAGTAATGCTCACAATTTAATTCTTGAATAAAAACTATTATACGGTTTTTAGTCAAAAAATGATATTATTTTTCATTTATTTCTATCAAATGTTAATATTAGAGCCGAAACGCGACCATCGCTTTCATCTCTGTTTATAATTTATGCTCTCATTGTTCGCAATTGTTCTCCACTTGTGGTGTGTTTTGTATTCAATTCCGTCAAAGAATTGCATTTTTATTCTGAGTTTTATTTCATATTTCTGTTGAATTTCGAGAAAATACTAAAATAAGAAAAGCTTTTTCTGTCAAATACACAGAAAATTACTGAAGAAAAATAGAAAAGCATTGAAAGACATTTCCGGTGCGAAAAATAGTCAAAAAATAACTTTTAACACACAATAAAACATTGATATAAAGGAAGACAATATACTCGTGTGTCTGACGCTCGTGGCATAGGAGGGAAAGGAGGGCTGACTACTTCTTAACAATGATAAAAAGAAAGACAGTTTCGAGGAATACTGTCTGTAAAGTCACTTAAAGGAAAAAAATATATTTAATTTTTGGCAAAAACTAAAAATTGAATATAAATGGTCATAACACCCATCCGCTGATTCACAGCGGCTATAATTTGCAGCCCATCACTAAATATTTCTTTGACTCCAACCAACAAACCTTTTATTTTTGTGAACCATTATTATTAGCTCTGTATATAAGACTATAAACATTGCAATTATTATCGCTATTTATAACATTTATTCGCCGTTTATTCCCTTTTCAACTATTTTTCTCTTCTTATTCTTAAGTCAAATATTATATGAATTCACTTAAACTTTAATATTCTGATTGAAGACAATATGCGGGCTCTGATGGCAGAAGACCTTAATAGTAGTGACAGATAACTGATGACTACTTTCTCATTGTATGCAAATTCAGAGTAATATTATTTTATGCATAATATATAGAGATAGGGAAGGAATTACTCAATGAATGAGTGCAACAATTTTCCGGTTAACTGCGTATAATGTGTCGCACAGACAGCCAAAGCAATGACTGTTCCTCTCGAGTCTATTAGCGACATATCTCGGAGCCAATACCGTTTCGATGGAGACGGAGCTAACACCGCATCTGTAGACCTGAAAACCGCCATCGACTCAATGCATATGATCTGATTCGTCGGTTGTGTCGGTTTAGGCGTTAAGAGAATCAAATGTTTTCCTCAAATCAATAATACATTTATGTCTCTCAATGTTATGCAAAACGCATGCGTTTGATCTCAAAACTCATTTTCTCTTTGCTTTGAGTATCAATTGTCAGATATTATTACAGATTTAATATAATTTGTTGTTTTGAATCTTTTCATTATATCTGACCATAAATTGGATGTAAAACTTTGAAAATCACAGAAAACCAATTAAAAATGTATGAAAATTCAAGTTTCTAGGTACATTTAAAAGATATTATTCATAACTTATATCGGAGCTTGGTTATGCCTTCATAGTTAACTTAGACTCAATTATTAATTTGGAAAATCAATTGATTGTTGAGAACAACGCTTTCGATTACCAATTATGGGAATGAAAATGAAATATAAATAATGTGTCGGCGAATCCGTCAAATGTGTCAAAACATATCGAAATTGTTTTAACAAAATTCAATAGAAACCCAATTTCATTATTGAAATTAATTTGAAATCCATTTTAGAAAATATCCCGTTTTTGATCGAATCCATTAAATGCAATGTTTTCCTAGAAATTGTGTCGACTTTAAGTTTTTTTTGAGTTGTGTTTATGATCGACAATAAATACCTTTTCATAAATTAGCGCTAAATCCTCTGAAAATATTACTTCAGGTATTAGTTTAGTGTCACAAAACATACCTTACACATCTAAAGCTTATTTTTATTAGAAATTAAATGTACAGAAATTGTTGTCTTAAAAAATATGACTAAAAGATAAAAATAAAAGTCAATTGAATTTTAACAACAGATGAAAGTGAATATAAAGATGAAAGAAATGACAATCAAATGCAAATAGTGTGAGACCACCAACATTGGAATCACATAAGACAGGTAAAGGTATGGAACCAATGGATCGGAAAATAAATTTGTCTAACAATGCATTAAATAGAAAAAACAAGTCGTGTTTGTTTAGGCGATGAGTAAACACAATTTTATATTTAGAGTGCAATTCAGTGCCAAAAAACTGATGCTATTATTGCCTTCAAGTTTAATAACTTATATCTTCTGGTCTTCTCTGAAGCCTTCAATTGAAGACCACTTAAAATAATTCTCTTCTAAAGTCTCACAAAAATTGGATGAAATTCTTCGGCAAATATTTGAATAACTTTTTTGCCAAAAAACAGATGAAAATATTGAGAGATTTTGAGACCAATAATACCATCTGTTATGCAATACTTGAATATCAGATACAATGCTCTAATTGAAGAACAGGTATTTTATGATCAGGACAGGTAACCGAGTAGTTTGTTTCTCCGATTTTAGATGTCGTATCAAATGCCGTTTGATTGGAAGAGTGGTAACAGTGCTGAGCGATGCATAAAATAATATAATTTCAAATATAATTGTTGTGTTCATACAAAATAGTGACCTAGAAACAAGTAGAAAAGTTGTTCAGGTAGAAAATATTATAGCGGCTCTCATAGCAGTGGCATTTGGCTGTCGAACAGCACTCGACGAGTCGACTCTAACGGGCGAACCAGTATTTTCACAGTCAGTCCCCTCCACTCTCTCAGTGTTTTTCTCTCTCTCTTTTGACTTCATTCTCATCTTTCATCTGAACTCTGGTATAGAATATAATGCGTTTGTATTGACTCTCCGATAGTTCACTATTGCGTGAAGTGTTGTTACCACAACTACCCGTCCACTGACTACCACTGCCACTCAGCCGTTATAAGCGTGCGCTAATCCAATCCAATACTCGACTCTCGACTCAAATTACATTTTGATTATAGATTTACTTCAAATAAGTTTATTGTAAAAAGAAATTCAATCAAAAAAAGTTTGTTTCAATTATTATTGTTTTCATCAAATGTTTGCTTAAAGAATGAAAAAGTTTTCTTAAGTAATGATAAACGAGTTTTCAAATAATTTGTAAATCTTTTCGATAAGATTTTGATTTCAACCAGTAATTTGTTTTGTGTTCACAACCAAATCAGTAGAAGAATTCAATATTCTTTGAGAAAAATTTACTTAATTTTTGTTTGTTTGGCCAAAAACTATACTCAACAGTGATTTGTGACTTGAATTTCAAGAAAATTAACTCCAATTTTCACTTTTTAATAGAAGAAAACTGAATTCATTCATATGTTTTTCCAGAAAATAACTGATCTTTGAGCTGATATTTAATGCAAGAAAAGTATTGCAATTCATCGTTAAGTAGTATTGATTACAATATGAATGGCATTTCTCTACACATGAATACAAGCAATTCATTTGAGACGACTATAGGAACTGCAGTACAACATAACTATCAGCAAAAGTGTGCGAATGAAATGACCGATTTTCACGATGTAAGACACTTTCAAATTATCAATATTGAGATATTCTAGTTAAAAATTTTAATATAAGTATTTTGATAGATAAATCAGACAAATTCCTAACATTTTTATTTGATAATAAACCGAATCAAATAAAACATTTAAATGAAAAAATAACTGAAATTTCCTCAATCTATCAAAAAGATCTTTATTTAAAAATCGTGTTTTCGCCATAATTTTCACCCTTTCCTTACGAAAGTGTCAGAAAAAGCATAAAATTCTATGAAAAGCACTTTTTTATCAATTCATATGAATTGCACACAAAGTTTGCTATAATTTATTTACTTTTTTGCAAAAAACTGAATGCCTTTTCTCTCATTAATATATTATGAAGTGATTTATTGATCGCCTTCAAGACTGACTTTCATTTGGATGACCAGTGCTATTGAGTGCTATTGAGTAAAGTAAAACAAAACTGTATTCATTTGTATTTAATATTATAAAGCAGTTAAAGGCGGTCCACATATTTGAACAGAAAATGTTTGAAATATTTTTTTCGCCGTTCGTTAAGAAGAAAAATTTGTTGTGAATTAATCATAATTTTATGTCCGCCTAAAAATCCTTTTCCATATATTTCTCATTTTAATCATTTAATCAATGGTTTGAAACAATACTAAAACTATTTGTGTAATTAATCTCAAGAATATTGCTGTTTATAAGCGCTTTCATTAAATTTCATTATTTTTTATTTCTTAACAAATAATCTTTTATTAGGATTTGAGATAAGACTCACAAAAGTCATAAAAGCGGACGAAAAAAATAAATTTAATCTGAAAATTGAGTTATAGCTGAGATCAAAGACAATCTCTCAGTTATTGTGGTATTGAGAGCGAGATCTCCACTCTTGTAATACAAGGATTCGTTAGGAAAACAACACTTCATTGTATTGGATATCAATTTAATTAAATCAGATTTTTCTTCATTTTTTCCCTCAATAATAACGACTACAAAGAATAAAAGTTGAAAAATAGTATTCATTTGATTGCAAAACATTGGACAGTCATCTCAAAGACTGAATACTGATTTATGAATTCAGACTTATATGAGACACAGAATATAAACGAGAAATGAAAAGTAAAAATAACTTTTACTAGTTTGTCGGTCTAGTCGTCGATTGCATTTCTCGTTTATTTTATTCATTTATTACTATTATCTGTTTTATGAATTAAAAATACCCTCGGAGTTGACAATAGCTTTATTCCAGGCTCTGGGTCTCTATTTTTAGCGTCGAGACTTCAATTATTTACTATGCTGTGCAATATACAGTGCAGAACAACCACATTGTATTCAATTAATGTCTAAGTAATTGACTTTTCAGTAATTTCTCGTTTATATCTCACAAATAATGTCTTATATGAGAAACGAATTCAATGATTAATTAAATATAAAAATGTTTCGTCAGTTCAGTCGTCAGTTAATAGTATTATATAAATAAAGGCTTAAAACTAATGGCTATTAAAAACTCATTTCTAACCAAAGAGGAGATAATCACAAAAATTTATAATTTTTCAATTCTTTTAACTCTATTTTTGAAAATTGTCACAAAAGTGAAACTGTAAGGAAAGGTATATATCAGTGTTGATAAGTTTGGAGATTAATGACTATCCAATTAAGCGATTTTCTAACATAATTTTACCAAGAAAATATTACTCTTTTCAGATTTTATTATTTTGCTCTTATTATTAACTGATTGAAATGTTGTTAATTAGACTAATTTTGTTTTAATTTTATCGAAAATCAAAAAGTTTGAACCAAACTATACTTCAATTTGGATAATAAAAGGGTTAGCGTAGGGTTAGTGTACTAATGGGTGTAAAACTAGTCATTTAATGTTTGGCTATTTATCCGACAATTATTGGAAAAAGATGTTAATAATTGATTTATTAGAAATTAGAAGGCGTTTGGCTCAGAGCTATGCCTTAACTTATGAGGACAAAGCACAGACATCACCCATTGCCTTCAGTGGCCACAAATGCTCACTAATATTATCCAAATACATAAGAATTTTGCTCTTCGGTCGACATTCAGACAAAACACAATTATCACTCAACCATTAAATGGCTCTGAATTGGAGTCTTTTCATAAATAATTGTTGTTTTGTTTCCAATAATAAATTTGTTTATCGCAACGATTGCCGAAAGAGTTGTTTCAATAATTGATGTGATATTTAGTTGTGTTTTTCAAGTTTGCAAAACTAATTTTCTCTGTCGTCAAAAAATGTTTTCGCTGTCGATGTTT
Organism: Edwardzetes edwardsi; assembly: GCA_034693445.1. Lineage (NCBI taxonomy): Eukaryota > Metazoa > Arthropoda > Arachnida > Sarcoptiformes > Ceratozetidae > Edwardzetes > Edwardzetes edwardsi. The sequence continues at coordinate 12,797 of JAQFXL010000725.1, forward strand.
TGCTAATCAATTCTCGACTCTCGAGTGCTAACAAAACAAACATTGAGTTCATTAAATCAATTATTTTATCTATCAGTCAGAGTATCAGACAATCGGTTCTTATTATTAGTGAATAACTGATTTGTTTGAAGAGTTTAATAAACTTGTGATCAATAGCTTTCATAAAATCAATTTCATGTTTAACCAATCAATTGAGTCAAAAGTTTTGGATATGTTTTTGTTATGTATTTTTAGTTGAAATATATTTCGTAAACTATTTTCTTCCCGAAAAACATTTATAAACTTAATTATTGCCTACGCTTTGAATGAATTGATTTAATTTAAGGACTCGTTTCGAATCGATTCATAAGATTTGTTGTATTTCTCTCTTATGTCTAATATTTTTATATTTCTTAAGCCTATTATTATTTTTCATGAGATCTAAAATAAATTAATTGAGTTTTATGTTAACCAAAACCAATTGCCTTTAGGTTTGTTTGCATTTCTTTGGCTCAAATCTGACGGAAATTTTTCATTTTTTATATTTCTTATCCAGGTATTAAATTCAAGCAAATCGATTGTGAAACGATTTTGTAACAAATCAATCGATTTATTCAAATTGGATTCATTAGCTTTTTTGATATTTGAGAAATACTACTCAAGTCTTGAGCGACCAAAAGACTAAGTTAATTATTTGTGCAAAAAATTTGAGAAATTCAGACAAAATTTATGCGAAGTATTGCTTCAAGTCTTGTAAATTTCTCACTTCAAAGATGTAATTAAGATAAAAAAGAATGGTTTTGATCCGCGATTTGGCCAAAAAAATATATAATCAGTAAAGAAATGAATTAACTGAAGAAAGATTAGTGGATTAGGAAATTTAATTAATTTTCAATCATTTAAGGTATGGTAGCGATAAAATAGTTATTAAGATCAATAATTGAGCCGATAGTTCCTTGATAATTTAGACTGATTTGGGAAGTTGTGAAAAAATTTCTGCTAAATTCTCGTCTATCGATATGATATCGCTTTCACTAAATATCAGATACAATAACCACTGATTGTCGGCTTTGGTTTCGACTATTATTCAAACCCTTTTCCCACTCGTGAGCTCTTATTGAATGGTAAATGAACTGCAAATTAATGAACTGAAACCATAACTTAAGTGATTGAACAGTAGTTTAATCGATATTTAAAATCCATTCATTTTATAAACTAATTCATGATTTGATTGTATTCTTATTAAAAGATTTGTTCATAACTTCAAAGCTAACGAAATTACAGTCGATTTAAATGCGATTAAAAGTAGAATTGTTTTAATTTTTGTTTATTTTCTTTTGCCATTTATTATACAATTTTTACGGACTTAACTCAAGTCTGAACTTTAAAATAGGTTTTAGTTTTGTTCCTCTTTTTTAAGACTTTATTTTTTATTCCTAAGACATGCGTTCAGATAAGCGAATAGTTTTTACTTTTGAAATAGTTTTTAATATTTTGTAAGATATTAAGAATCGGTTCCAAAATATCACTGTCTTATCGATGGATATTCTGATGATTTGGGAATTTTTTTCTGTTTTTGAAATTAAATTTTTCAATGAAAAACAACTTAAAATTCCTCATTTTTTGCTTTATTTTTGTTAATTTTTTTCAGTCATTTGATTCAAATTCAAGTCATATATGCTTTCATTCAAAGGTTTGTCTGATTTAATAGTCTATTAATCAGTGGTAGAAATGGTATTCAATTCTCATCTATTTTCAGAAGTGGTGATCAAACGTAGGTGTGATCAGAGACTTATGGGCTCTCTTTTCAATTATTTTTAACTTGATTGAAGTTTTCTCTTTATTCAATTGATAGGCAAAATTGCAAACTTCACAGTTCATTTATCTTTTTGTTAAACAACTTACCATCTATTTCAGTGTCATATAGAATGAGAGCTCATTTGTTAAAAATAAGAGTATCAGTGAAAATGACTTTTCACCATTGATTTGCCTCTAAAACAATTGAATTATTCAATGATTGAATTGAGCTTGCTGATATTTTGTAACAGAACAGTTTCAATGACTTATTTTATTTGTTATTTGGAATTAATTTCTTTTCATTAATTTTCTTTGCATTGAATATAATTAATATTTGATTGAATTTTATTTGCTTTTTAATGGTAATCGAGAAAAAATCGTCGGATTAGATCCAAACCTCAACCACTGATTTGCCAATAATATCGCCTCAAAACAAGTTATATCCAAGACTTGAAGTCTTGAGGAATTCATTGAGAGTGAGATTAAGTGCACAAACATTTTATTACAAAAGAAGTTTTTTGTTATTTTTATTCATTTTTTGGTTGTTGTTCTGATCTACAAATGTAGGTCTGTTCCTGACGGACACGCGTTTCCTCAATGGTTATTATGATTAAAATATTACTCGTTTAGGATATTTTGCGCGAATAATAAGTTCTTTGTTTAAATCAAATTATAAGAAATGAATTAACGATTTCTTTATTATTTATGTATTTAATGCCAAATGTTTTGGTCTAATCTCTCATTGATTTGGTTTCTCATTGAAAGCGAAATTCATTCAACAATTGATCGCATTTTTTGACGTATTTGTGATTACCTTAGGATTAGATCTGATTTTTTGTATTTCAATTAAATTGAGAGCATTTGTGCTCTGATTCTCAGATTTACTGAAAAACAATTGAATTCAAGGAAATATTTTGCCTAAAAATGATGTCTCAAAGAAAAAAATCTTAAAAATACTTCAAAAGTATTACGAAATCTATTCGACGATTAGAGCAAACATTTGTTATGGGAATCAGATTTCTTAATGAAATTGGTTCACAACTGATTTGACCGAAATCAAAATCATCGGCTGTGCTAACTGGTAGTCGTGAGCATTAGCCCCACTCTCTCCCTAATAAATAGCTATTCAATTGAGAACAGAGCAGTTCGGCAGCACTTGAAGACAAGTGCAGTCTTTGAGAAAAGGTTTGGCTAACAATAACTGATGAATAACTCATTATAAACATTAGATATGAGACTTGGATTCAAACCGAGTATTGCTTTTTGGGAAACGAAGAAAACAAAAGAAATAAATTAAGTAAAAAGTGAGAAATAGTCTAATAATCGAAGAATTTTAATGCAATCGTGAAATTGATTTTCCGATTAAATTCATTGAATTTTATTATAATATTTTAAGTGAAAAAACAAGAAAACAAAAAAAGAGGAATAAATTTGCACTTTTTTGCAACAGGTTTTCGCTGAAATTTAATATATATTTCACTTAAACAAAAAAATCAATTAATTCAAAGACTTTTCCTACAAATAGGTATCGAATTATTTTCAGAAAAATTCTGTCCTTTAATTCAAGAGTTTATTGAAATGGATTTTGAATATCCAAAAAAGTGAGAAAAACTGTTGATAACCCAATATATCCTTAATTTTGAAATGTCTTTTAAGAGGAATCAATTGCAAAATCGAAGCACTCATTCACTCATTCCTTTTGAAATGTGTTTTTTGTGGAGTCGACCCATTTTAGTGCAGAACAGTTGCACCGATACCTATGCCCTGAAGACATCAAATATATTTTTAATATTTTTGTTTTATTAGACTCTCTTTACTCAAATATGAGTATATCTGAAGTAAAAATCAATACAAAATATGTAAAAACTAAGGCAAACATTAATTTATTTAAAAGTTTTAATATTTTTAATTTATTAGTTTCTGGTTCTGTCTCTAAATTAAAAGTCAGAGAATAGTAATCTAATAAAACTTTTACTCTCAGCGCCGGTCATATATATATACATCAGGAGGGGAGTGGGGGAAAGGCCACACACTTAGATGTGAGACAATTTTTTGTTATCATTTTTTTGATTCATATTATGTTTGAAGTCATTAATTTAGAACTACTTCAGCCGTTACTAAGAGCTTAAATACCGAGGAATTAATTTGAAAAAAATTCCAAATTGTAAGGAAAAAATTAATGAAATTGTTGTCTAAATTGAGAATTCGATGGAAAAAGAGCTGAAATATTTGTTACGAAACACTTTACTCCAAATCTCTGTTTTGTGTGACTTTTAAGAGATTATGCTCTCAAGAAGTGGACTAATCTTAAGTTAAGATGTATTTTGATTTTTAAACACTTTGAAGAAAAAAATTTATAGCTTTAATATAATATGAAAATTATTTAAATTGGTTTCTGTTTTAAGAGCAGAAAAACTCGAAACACTTAATCTATTGCTTAATAAATCGACATTTTTCTCAAACAGTCGATAAGTATTTTAATTATTTAATTTATATTTCTTTCATGACTTTCATAATAATCGCATAAATGGTTGGAGTCTTTCAGTCAATAAACAAAACCATTGATGCACTAAATTTTTGTCAGACTCTACTCTATAAACATTTATAATATTGAAAGATTAAAAAAAATTTAAAAATTATTGGCCCATAATTGTATGGCTGAGCAAAAATTATTTGCAGCTTATAATAGCTTTGGGGTCCATTCTGTCCAATGCTCTCTCTCTCTCTCTCTCTCTCTCTCTCTCTCTCTCTCTCTCTCTCTC
>JAQFXL010000726.1:0-17323 GCA_034693445.1 Edwardzetes edwardsi
ATAATGGATAAGTTTTGGTTTAGTTTTCATAGCGTTCATTATAAAGGTTGCTTCATTAAACAAGCCATGTACAATTCATTATAAGCCACTATTTTTAACATTAATGTCTATTGAAGTGGATTTGGAAGTTCTTCATTATACAGGAAAGTTAATTTATATTGGCAGTCGAGTGTACCCTGGTCTAAATTCACTCTTGGTCTTATAACTTGAAAGGATCTTGATTTCTCTCATTGTATGAGAGCTTTAAAATGTTATTAATAATAAATATAGTTTTTAAAAGAATTTTGTCCGAAATATAAATTTTAAAAAAATCTATAAATGACTGTTTGCTTGACTTTTAATTTGATTTTTTAAAAGAGAGAATAAATTAAATATTTTCTCATTTAATTCAAATTCCAATTTAAAAGCAAAAGAAATTCAATTATTTGGCGAAAATAAATATAAAATACAAACTAAAAGAAAAAATAATGAGTGCTATTAAAAGAGGGACTGTCGGACGCCCTATTGAAAACAACTCCAAAAGAAATGCAAGTTAGAAAGGAAGCAGCAAGCTCTTTGATTTTCTAAATTTTTTTTGTAAATATTGTAAATAAGTGGTCGGGTGAGGTTTAAGATAGCAAAAAATGGCCATTTCCTGGCTTAATCAAGTTTAAAGGTAATTTTGGGTCTGCTAGCTCTCGACTTTCCCATTGCTGATCAATAGTTAAAAAGTCAAGATATTCGTCTGTTTCGCTCGTTTTCGTTAACATTTATTAAGTGTTTAAAAGTTTCTGGAAATTTGCAAACCCTTTATAAAATTCTTTAAAAATTTTCCAAGGATACAATACAACTCAAAAGTTATAACAGAAATTGCATGATCACTTTTTTCTCTCCATTAACCAAAGATGTAGAATATATGAATTCGTCGATTAAACCCCCTCCCCATCATTTTTAATTTTTTTTGGAAAGTTTCAACAATGGTTTCAATAATAGGCAACAATAGTTTCATGGAAACTTGAAATATTTTCAATGCTATTGAAAGGGTATTTGAAAAAGTTTTATATTTAATAGTAAAAGAATTTTGAGTAGTGTTCGAAATTTCCAGTTGTAAATAACAGTCAGAATAAAAGGATTTGACAAAGTTATTAATATAAACTCAAGGAAGGAAAGGCAAATTAGTATCATCACTCGATAAGCTATTTAAAATTTAGGTTAGGTTAGGTAAGGTGAAGTAAGTTAAGGCTGTCTATATGAAGAATATCAGAATAAAGGATATAGGGTTAAGTGAAATTTTTAGGCTGTTCAATTGATTCCTTAAGTTTTGATCTTTTTATATATAAAGGGGTTAATGGAGTTCTATTAGATTGACTTCAATCCTTGTTGGATATTAGATTCTATTGACGGCTATTTAAATTGAAGGCTAGTTTGAAATTATAGTTTATTGCAAATCAATAACATTTCCTTCAAATTTGGTCATTCATTTGAATTCATTTCTGGTTTAGATTTAAATTCTAATGAATTAAAAATTCTTAAGTTTTTGTTAGTTATTAGAAACAAAACAAAAAAATGTTTTAATGTCTAAAAATATTTTACAAATGCCTTAAACTAATGAAAAAACTTTCTTTAAATTCTGTAAAATGGATTTTTTGGGCAAAACATAGATTTGCTGTGAAAGCAAAAAAAAAAATAATAAGTTTTGTTGTAAGACAACGAATTTTGATTGTTCTTCGTTCAGAAGTCATGTCTGACTTTGACTGCGATCTGAACATCAGAGGAAAGGCCAGTGATTGGCACAACTTGGCGCTCTACAGACAATTATTGGACAAAAAAGGCGATCGAAAGTTAATTTCAGAAACCATGTGGAGTGGTTTACAAGGAATGCCTGCTGTGACCAAAAGCACCGGTCATACTATTCAATGGTGTTATGAATTCTTATTTTTCTTTCTTTTGTTACTATTTTTCAATTTCTAATGAATAAAATGTAACTTAAGATACATTGGATTTGAATGACAGCCAATAAGACTTCTTTGAAGACAATTACAGCTCTAATAAACCAATACATGTCATACCAAAGTCACAAAATGATTGTCTTTGATCGTGAAAAGACTCTGTACCTATTGTCGCCACAGAAAGAAATACATTTCCATCACTTAATTCAATTGAGAAGTCATTACAACATTGAGTTTAATTGAAATTCAAACTCTGAAGAGAACTAAAATATATAATTGGATTTTCAATTGAAAATTGAAAGTTGAGCAAGTTGGCCACTTAATCCACTCTTTATCACTAGTGCCTAAGGTCGACGAAGTCAGGGGGTCAAGTCAAAACAAAAACAGGGGGTTAGGGCTGAATAAAATGACGGCCGATCAAAACCCCGAAAGACATTGTGCACATTGTTAAATTGTCATAGTGTCTGCCCATTGACTTAATGCTAGCAAAACCTCGACAGTCCTAGTGTGTCTGGGTTCCTATCACGTCCCCGACATTCATAACCCCGGAGTTTACAACCCCGAGATTGACCACCCAAAAATCAATCCCCCGAAACTTACTACCTCGAAATCTTTGCGTTGATCTAATATGACCTAATCTAACCTAAACTAATACAAGCAAACCTGACCCAACCTAACCTAACTCAAATTAACCTAGACAAATTTAGAGACAGTAAGTTTCGGGAAATTGATTTTGGGGTGGTCACTTTTGGGGACGTAAACGTGTCTGTCCATAAACGTAATGTTAAAGAAAAAAATGTTGGGTGAGGGCAGAACTTACCGAATGCACCCAAATTTTAACCTGTTTGAATCCAAAATCTTCAGGGGGCCGACCGATCGAAAAAATCAGTTGGGTACTAGAGCTATACCTCCCCCTTGAGCATTAGCGACTCTTTGTCAATGTTTGGTAAAAAATGATGCAATTTGTTGTCTCATTAATATCTTGTCAAAAATAATAGAGTGATAAATATTTTAATATTTTTGACAATATTCTGGAAATATTCCCTCAATTATTCGTGTGTTTCATAATATCGGAAGTCTTAAAATTAAAACTAATTTGAGACAATCATTTCGTAATAGCACTAAAATAGAGGCAAATTAGCAAGTCAAAATTGTTTTGATTTTGATTTTTTAGAATAAAAATGTTAATTTTGAATGAAGTTGTAGTCAAATAATAAAATAGATAAGAATTTTAATGTTATTACTTATTATGAAAGGGATGTCATTTGTTGCATAACACAATTTATGCTAAAGTCTATGCATTACTTATTTTAACATTAGATGAATATTTTCAAATGAAAGTTTCAACTTGGACAAATTCTTTAAAATAATATTTAAAGTCTCTCACTTGGAGGTATTGTGGATAGAATTGCATGGCTGAAGGAAGGTTGGCTATTTTGTCAAGTAAAAAGGTTGTTGATATTGCCAATTTCTTCGATTGATTGTCTTTAAGATCATGGTGAAAAATGTTAATAGTGATAGAATCTTAGAAATTAGTTATAAATAATTTTTAGATTAAATTTTGATTTAACCCTTTGATTGTATCAATGATTCTAAGAAAATATTATCAAAGAGTTATTCTAAGAACCGATTGATAGGCGAATAGTACTAAAAATCAATTGCAATAAAAAGGAATTTCAATTTGAAGCGAATCGGAGGTAAAAGAAATGATTGGATTGAAAATGCATTGAATTGTTAATAAAGAAATAATAAATTCAGATAATATGAAACATGTTATTTGGATTTCTATCGTAAAATTATCCGCAATAATGAATGACATTATGATCAACACACAAATCAATGGTCATATACATGGAAAAATATATGTCTGGTAATTTATATATAAATTAAGATCATTTTTTATTTTGGATTTGGTTTTTTCTTTATTCGGATAATTTTGCGCATATTTTGATTTCCTATCTGCAATCAAACGTATATTTAGTGAATATATTTGAGTGCAGGTGAATATGTAAAGTGTAGCGCAAAAAACGATTTGTTTTATGGGTTAGGGATGCAATTAAATGCAAAACTTGGGAGGAGGCAGTCGTTTGAACGAAAAAGTGAACTAAACTTAACTAAACACTGCTTATTATATGGAGAGACTTAGACTCACATCCATTGCAAGAGTCAAGTAATAGCGGCTCAAAATAATGGCAATAATGGCGATACCCATCCGAGGGGTACACCAAATATTGAGTCCCCTATCATTTAGTCAGTTCGTTATGTATGCAATCGCACGTTCCTCACAATATATAGAAAATGTCGCAATTATGGCCTTACAATCACCGACAACGACCAGAGTTGCCACCAAAGCAACTGCAGAGCCAACACCGAAATTAGTTGGACTTAACTGTCTTACAAATGTATTTACAAATTCTTCTTTACTCACTTATCGTTTAATGATAGCACAGGTCCATAATTTTAATGTACATTAGCTTTAAATTAAAATTCACTGCTCTTATGGCCAAACATTTCTTTGAATATCCATTACTTTTAAGAATATTTATTGTTTTTTAACTCCATTTTGAATAATGTCTTCAAAGAAGACAAAAACATTTTTCTTTGTTCGCAAACAAATTCTTCAATTTGTGTTAACTTCAAAGAATGAATCGATAAAGTTTACATCAAATAGATCAAGTTAATAATGAGCTGATTAATTTAATAAGTTTCATATTATGCTGGCTAAAAAAAAATTAACAAATAATCAATTGATTTTTGGAGCGAATTTAAAAGAGTGATAAAAATGAAGAGAAAGTTTAACTCAATTATTGTGAACATTAAACCTAATCCTAGCCTCAGATTGAGTTTGTAAACAGTGTAACAAAAGTTGAGACTAAATCGCACCCCACGGGCGCGCGCCTACTCAGTGACCCGACACCACACAAGTTCTTATCTTTTAAAAGTGTTATAATATAAAATTTCAGCGAAACATATCGTTATTATCGTGTTTTTTTGGGAAAAATCACATAAATATGATTCATAGTTTCCAAACTTCTTTTTTATTGTCATTCGTTTGACTGTATTTTCGGAGTTAATGTCTTTTCTTTTTACTTTTATTTTCTATTATAACTATTTTAAGCTTTCAATTCATTAAAACTTGAATTTTATTTGTCTGAAGCCATGAAGACATCATGAGATCATTAAACGATTGTTTCGATACCAATAGAGAACAATAAATATCTTTGACTGATATCTATAGAAAATTTTCAGTAAATAATCAGAAGAGTCGTTGAATTTCTAACAATTGAATACATTTTAAAACAATGTATATATTAGTTGATAAACACTATCGTTAATGTAATTTTTGTGATCTCCTCCCTTGAATACCAATCACTTATAATGTCTGAGCCATAAAGGGCCGAACCTAATGGCACCGGAGTATTGCTACCACATAAGTATATGATAGTTCTCTGGGAAAAAATTCGTTTCAAACCTATTATTATTAAGAAAAGGCGGAGAGAATAGCATTTGATTGAATGCCTCGAATTACATAATCTATGGATACATAAAAATCATGAGCGCTATAAACGAATGTTAAAGTTAAGAGTGGTTTCGAGTAGTTTCCGGATAAATTATCCAAGAATCAAATCGCAGGTGCATTCAGAACAACGTATACCTAATTTCTTCTCTGTTCACAAAATATAACACAAATCTCTTGTCATTGATTTATCGATTTATGATTAGAAATAATTACAATTAACTTCAATTCAATACATCAACAAAACAGTTGACATAACATAATGATAACTTGGCAAATTTCAAATAATTGAGGCTATTGTTTACATTTGAGCATGGCATTTTTTCATGATATTATTATGTGTCTGGTATAAGATAGACAAAAGTGAAAGACTGGTATTTGTTGTAATACGGATTCAATTATTATAATAATAGATACTTAATATATAATAATAAAACAAAACAAAGTGTCAATTGAAAGAGGAGTTGATTAAAAGTCTGTATTTAGGCTCAAACTGAGAAAGCAATGAAAGCGAAAATTAGGTAAAGAGGCAGACATGAGAAAGAGCTCAAAAGAATAATCAGAGCCATCGCTGCCGACATTGTTTTGCCTCAAACCTAAAGGAATCGCACGTTAGGCTCGTTTCAAGACTTTATTTTACGCCCACAACAAAGAAAAATTTAAACAGAAGCCATCAAAGAAGTTACTGGCTTCAAATTACTTTAACACCAATAAGCAGAATATGAATGAAACACTTTAGATATGTCTCAAATTCATTCAGCATTTATTTGACTTCTATTTTGAACTTGAAATCAACTTTTATGGAAAAATTACAGGAAATTATTTCAAGAATTTGATGATTATTTGCAAACATTTTATTTCAATTGAAGTTCTTTTCCCAGAATTGAAATTTTTAAGGAATTTTTATGTTAAACATTATACCAATAATTTATTGCCAAATGAATTATTGATGAAACGATAGAATCTAACGACTCATTCGACTATTTCTGAAAGTAATCAAAATTTGTTTGTTTTCAAATCCAAGTACATAATGTATATAATCGTTAGATCCTTATTCTGTTGAGATATTTAATCCGACAATATTTCAAAACATTTATCATTCAGTAAAATACTGTTTGCGATCAAAATAAAGAATAATAATAATTATCGGCAATCAATAGTATAGATAATTAATATCAAGTTTTCAACGATAATTCGTTTTCCAAGTTATTGAGAATTTGCTCGAAAATAGTCAAATATTTTCTAAAAACTACCAGGTATTTCAAATTGGGTCTATTTTAATGCTTCAAATTTCAAACTTGAATATTTATATGATTATACGATTCGTCATCATTTAAATGAATTAATTACAGTTGTTTTGCTTTGATTCGCAAATGTTAGCTATTGTTTTGATACTATTTCCAATTTGGAAATATACTAAATATACATGTATGTGCATGGTAAATGCATTTTAAGTTGAATTATAGTGACTTAATATTCAGCAACTTATTTGATATATCATTTTGAAGCCGAATAAAACTCAATGTTTAAAACTGTTCTTAAGTGTGAAAGAAATCATCCTTTTATTTTCGAACGTCTTATATAAAAGACGAGAAAAGATAATATAAAAAGTAAAAATTTGTCAAGGTGCAACAATATTATTGAAAAACAATGATAAATATTACTAAGGTTGTTTCTTTAATGTATTAAATTTAAGATATTTTTGAGTGCGTAGAAGCAAAATATGATGCAATTAAATGAGGTCTCGATTTCTAGATTTTAAAATGTATTTATTTTTTATTTGAATGCAAAAGTTCTTACTTTTAGGAATTGATTGATATTCATATGAATCATATGTTTCTTACAATTGATAAGTTATGTAGCGATTCATTGAACCCAAACTAATGGGCGACCAATAAATATTCATTAAAAGAAAAGAATAGACTTTGATGACCATAATTGCTAGTGGATTCACTTCACTTCAAAATAAAGATGTACTGATAGTGAGTTAGTGTGTGTGTGAGAGAGAGAGAGAGAGAAAGAGAAAGAAAGAAAGAAAGAGAGAGAGAGAGAGAGAGAGAGAGAGAGAGAGAGAGAGAGAGAGAGAGAGACTTTTTTTAAATGCTTGAAACCCCAGCGAAAGCTTGAGTGGAGTAAAAAAACAATATTATTGTAGTTATTCTGTGACACCATTAATGAGTCAGTTCGTAGTGGAAACCATTAGTTGAAGAGTGCATTACAAGCGTAAGCCAAGCAAAGCCTAAACTTTTCAAAATGTCATTTCACATATTTTTCATTCTTTTTCTGTCTCTTCTTTGTTGACTTCAAAGCATAATGTTATGGAAATTATTGTGATTTTACGAAGAAATGTCATCAGTAGTAGAGAGAAGTGTCTTATAGTACGCACACTATTCCTAATCGATTCACATCTATTGTGAATCCCATTAAGAAATATAGCGAAGAAAAATGTTTACCAATTTTTTTATTTTTCATTCAAAAACAGTTAAAATTCTGTTTTTGGCTAAAATGCCGATAAGAAGTGTTTATAAGTCAAAATGAGGCGATATATAAATGTATTAGAGCTTAGACTATAGGTAATGAAGAATCAGAGGTTCAGTTCATTGGCCTGACTTTGAATTGCGTTTCGCATAAAATGACCAAAAAAGAGGATGTTTTCACGGGAAAAGTCAAACTCAAATCTCATAGTCTTAGTCAAGATATACGTGACGGACAAACAAAATTTAATGGAAATGGAGGCCAAAGAACTCGACAAAGAACTGGCAGAGAGATAGAGACAGAGAGATGGCACACAAAATACAGATATAAAAGCGCTTTAAAAGAAAAAATCGATTGCAATGAAACTAAAACATGATTTAGTGATTCGCTTTGTCTTCAAAATAAATTAAGAGAGAGAAAGGGAGAGAGAGAGAGAGAGGGAGGGAGAGAGAGAGAGAGAGAGGGAGAGAGAGAGAGAGAGAGCTGCAGAACTCTGCTTTTCTTTGAGCGTCTCTTTGAGAAACCGTTCTTGCTCAGTGTAGTGGAATATAGTTATTAGACCTACCAGTGTTGTTGGCGTTCCCGCTGGAGAGTCTGTCCGCAGCATTTGAGCTCTGTTTAGAGTTTATTAATTTGTTTTCACGGGTAGTATAGTATTGGTTGAGAGAAAACAATTTTTTGCACACCTTTTGAACCCAATAATAGTTTTTTGGTTCAATAAAATCTTCATTACATTGCGTTCAGAATTGAGAGCCGTTTTGAAGATTAACTTTTAATTCATTGAACCGTTTTTTGAATGAAGTGTTTCTCTCAACACATAAATTGAGAATTGAATGCAAAAGCGTTAATAAAAAGTAACTTTACTTTGGATTTATGGATAAAATCGTTTTGTTTCGACTAATAATACAATTGAATGAATTTTTCGGAGGAATTCAATTTAGGCCAAAAATTTCTTCTAATTTTCGTGCGTTTATTACGGATGACATCAAATGCGTGACACAAATTCAATATTCAATTTGACTTAAAAATAAATGATTGCATTTGAAATCAAAGAGAGAAATAGAAATCAAAATAAATAAATTAAAACAACTTATAAATAAAGAAATTGCAAACAATAAATAGTAATCTCATTGAACTAAAAGCAACAGAATATACAATCAATAGAAGGCATAAAAAGAGCAAAACAGCACTTCATAACTAATTCCAATCAATGCGTTCACAATATAAGACACACAGCGAGGAAGAGAAAAGTCTTAGCCCTATGGGATGAGTGATGATGACACCCTATGGGGCCTATGCACGGCCTGTGCTCGCATAGCTTGCCCTGTGAATAGCTATGCAGATCTGTCCCATCCACTCATTCCCTGTTAAGGAGGAGCCACTGCTAATGATACTGCTATTAACCAAGTTTTGCTCTTAAAGAGTAATTCGAATACATTGCGAATATTGAAAGCATTCAACTCTTATATGTGTTTAGGAAATATCCACTAAAATACAAATGATTTTCAGATAAACACATAATCATTACTATATATGTTATTCAATTCAATAACAATTAACAAACTCTTAGAGTTATTTGAGTAATCAAAATAAATTAGCAAATTTTTTATTCACATATCTAATTGATATGATTTTGCGATAGAATTTTATACATTTTTTCTCTAGTCTTGAGTCAAATGTTTATAATGTTTTCAAAGAGAAAATCGACAGAATATTTATTTTATGAGTTTTATGAGTATTACCTCCATTTGACAGCAATAAAACTGAATACCAATCGTTTGGATGGGTTGATCTTCACTAGTGCTGAGTCAGTTCGCACACATTCAGGTGTAACTGAAAACATCTAATTTGTTGAACACTTTGACAATAAGATACTTTCAAATATAGATTTGGCTTAAAGTGATCGACTGTTCACTTCAAGGCATTCAAAAATTAATTCTTTGCACAAAACTATGGAATTTTTACAAATGATTTCAAATTCAAGTTTAGTGTCAGATATCTACCACTCGTGTATATCGACTTTGATTTTGAATCAAAATACAACTTATTTATTGCACATTAGAATCAGTTTTGTAGGCGATTATAAAATTGCTTTTTTCGCATAAAATCAAAACATCTTTAGGTCAAACGTTTTCAGAAAAACACTCGAAAATTATAAACATGCAAATGTTGTGTGCATTTACCAAACAAACAAAATATGAGAAGTCGTGCGTCGATATTGTAAGTGATGTCAGTATGAAAATAATGACAACACATTGAAATGAGTAATATTTTGAGCCGAAGCCGACCTGAGAATCAACAGCATTACATCAACAGATGTATAATCGGACTGTTCTATGCTATCCTCTATCCTGTTATACTTTATAAGTCGAAGCAATGCCTGCCTCACATCCCGGGGGCACAACAACCTTCTTATCAGCCTTAGAGCTGCTTCGAAGCAAACTTATGTTATATACAATTTATAAATCTAAAAGCGGACACTTTTGAATGATAGTGTCAGCTCTTCCACAGTTTGCTTCTCAAGAACTCAATACTCGTCGTCCGAATAAAGAGTTGACATTCGCTCTGACATTCAATATATGATTCATATGAACATCACTTTTGTGCACAATTTGTTGCTTGGATTTGCATCTGAATGAAGTTTTTATTATTTCAGATTTATTATAGAGTTATCCCACTTTTTAATTGAGGTTTATTCAGACTATATGTACCTCTCTCTCTCTCTCTCTCTCTCTCTCTCTCTCTCTCTCTCTCTCTCTCTCTCTCTCTCTCTCTCGCATTGAATTTTTCATTTATATTGGAAGCAATGAGCGAAAGAAAATTATAAAAATAACGTTCGGTTGAGAAAACATTAGATCAAAGAATACACAAAATTTCAATAAAAATACTTTGAAATACTCTGTGAGTAAGTCATGCGAACCATACATACACTCAACGAATATATGAGTTCACGAAAGCGAACGAATCATGTAATAGAAATACACCAATACTTACATTACTGAATGAACAGTGAGTCAGAGCCAGAGAGAGAGAGAGAGAGAGAGAGAGAGAGAGAGAGAGAGAGAGAGAGTCGTTGAAGACGCTGTGATATTAGATTGAATTTGGTGAAAAATATTGAGTCTGATATACCTAAGTTTCCGTTTTCTTATCAGAGTCCCCCTCGTGTTTAGGGAACTCATTCTATGTGAGGGGAAAATATTTTTTGTGTAACTAAATGGCCCACTATTACAATGATCTGCACGTCTGGATCGGTGTAGTGTTCAATACATACAAAGACCTAATCGACATGTTATGGATGAGACGGAATCATTCACTCAGTCATTCTGTTATACCGATAGAAAAAACATATCTTTTTAGCAGTGATTCCAGACTCATGGAAATACTGAGTTTGGCTCAAACACTACTTAGCACTGAATTTCCGGGTAAAGTAAAAGTGATTCGTGGAAACCATAAACCATTGGAAATATATTTGCGAAATCAAATCAAAACTGTGAAGAGAAACACTTTTTATCAAAAATTTTTTGCTTATTATCAGAAATAAATGGAGAAAATGTGTATAAATAAAATCTATTGGTGTATATATTAGTATATATTCGGTAAATAGAGTTGAATTTAACGTGCAATGAGTCAAACGGCAGATGTGTTGATAGCATTACAAAACTAATTGTGTTCTCCATTCGCTGTACGCACACAACAAAACACAAGTGGATTAGATCTCTGTTCACTGAAGAATTGTGATGTAACCCAATGGCCAATACCTCTCTCTATTCAAAATCTAAACGGCATTGCATTATGTAATCAGTAAAAAGTGGCCCATTTTTGCTCCACTCTAAGAGTGCACAGTATTATCGCACAAAATGATAGATTCGCCATCAGATTAGTATTACTCGATTTCAAGCCCTCTATTCCTATAGGAATACGAATCCATTCAATGTGTTGGACGACAACATTACTGATCGCCAGCTCTCAAAGATCAACAAACTTTCATAAAAAATATTCAGCCATTCATTCATTTTTTATCAATTCATTCTTCAAACGCAAGTTTCAAATTCTTGTGAATTTCCTCAAACAAATCAAATAAAATTTATATTTCTTTAAAAATCAATTAAACATTTCTGTCTTAAAATCGACGACAATCTCTTCGAAACTATTAATGAATTTCTAAGAAAGACAAACAAAAACCAAAGAATTTCTTTTAAGTTCCATAATTTGTGCGAATTTTGTTTTGAAAGGACAAATAAATTGCAGATTAATTGCTTGCTTTAAATGAATATTTTTAATCTCAATAAATTTACTAAAATCACGTATAAATAAGAGATTTAAAATAAATAACCAATGACAAATGTTACGAGAGCTGGAACTGTTTGAAATTGTCCATACTCAAATCAATTCTATTCTGTTTAGATTCAATCTCAAAAATTTCGGATAAAAACTTAACTAAAATATAAATAATATTTGGATTCAAACCTCAATACAAATATTATTCAAAGAATGAAAACATAGATAAATAAGATTAAGAAAAGAAATTATTTTGCGATATATCGCCGATAATTATAATTTATTGACCAAATATTTTTGTAATGCAAATTGAAAAATGTCAGTCCTATGGAGTGCTGTGTGTGTTCCTGTTTGTTCATTGTTTACAAAAATAAATAATTACCATTAAATTATAATTAAAATTTGTTTTTCTCTTTAAACAATTTGTTGAACGACTCCCCAAAGATGAGAAGCGCATAGATTTCAATCAATTATTATATCAATAATCAAAATATTAATTTGTATTCTTGTTTATCAAAACTTTTCTGAAAAACATTTCATTTTTAATTAACTGCAATTTGTCCAAGGCAATTTTTATTCAATAGATTCAAATAAATTACCTAAATAATTATTGTTCATTAACACAAATTTTCAACAGGATCATTTTGGATTAATTTTCAAAGGATTTTAAATTAAATATCTGTCAGTCATTTGTCTGTTAAATGTGACAATGTCATATTGATCAAAGGTCAGCAATTGGAGGGACGAGACTAATGCCTCGTTCGAGCCAAGTCAAATTCTTACCTAGGAAAATATTTTGCCCTGAATTACACTTTAACTCCACTTTAACTACACTTTAACTACACTTTAACTACACTTTAACTACACTTTCAAAGTATAGATTTTCCCCAAATTTTGAAAGTAATTTGAACTTAGAATACTTCGTCCGAACTATACTTAAACTTTGTAGTTAAGGAATGAATAGCAATACAGACGCGAGCGCTCTGCGCCCTCACTACCATTCATTTAGATTGTAGGGTTAATTGAAGTTAAAGTTGAAGTGTTGAAACTTGCCTCAAACGAGCTATAAGATCCCCTCCTCGACTTGAAAAATTTAAAATCCTCTTCCGCTAACTTTTTTCGTTGAACGAAGCAAGGACTTTTCATCATCTTGGACCAAAATTTAAACAAAGGATGTTTAAAAGCTCTATCTTTGTTTAAATTATCACTTTATCGAAGGGTTAAGACACAAATATGGCTGACTTTAACTTTTTTACTTAAAATAAACATGACCATGGCAAAGTTGACTAAGAAGCCTTCAGCACGTCACTTATCGAAATGTAAAACATTTGCACTGTTATGCAAAATCTGTGATTTGCAAGACTAAAATTTGGATGATTTATCCAGAAAACATTGATTTAGTGTTTTAAGAGTTAAAATAATTGATTAATATTTGCATTAAAATGTGTTAATTTGATTAAATAATAGATATTAATATTATTACTGTTAATAATCAGTGATTATCAGTAATAATACGAAACAAATGGCATAAAAGTGATTATAATTGCATATTCAGACATGAAAACTAAAAATAGTGCAAATCAATTAGGAATGGGCCCAATGGCAAGGTATGAACCCTAACAATTACAAGTGAGGACATCCGCACAATTTATGTTAATTTATGGCACCTCTCTATTCAATTGAAATGATGTGTGAATTATTCGCTTTTTTGCTTTCTTTTTGTTTTGCTTTTTGTTTGTTTCCAAAACAGGTTATGATTTCCAAACAGATTGTCTTCTTTTTCAGTAAATAGTAGCCAACCGTATAATACAACTAATTTTCTTCTCTATTAAATACTGATATGCCTTTCGATTTCCACTTTTCCTTTTGTATAATCAAAACCCTTTTATTTCGGATAAAGATTTTAATCGTTTTATTGAATTGTTTAATGAATTTATGACACTGTGGGGAGGGCGGGGGTTGCGGGTGGCGCAACCGGCTAACGCAGCACTACATTACATAGGTTAAGCAAAGTCGAGCCTGGTTAGTGCTAGAGTCCATCTGTTAATACCTAACTGAGGACGCTCTTTGTCACACCAATGCCCCCACATATAAATAAGCTATATAAATTTTTCTTCAAATTTTTATATTGGTTTTCTTAATAGAACTGTCTTAACACTGATCGAGTCTAACCATTAAAGTCTTATTATTTATAAGAATATTGCTTACAGTTTAATAAAAATTTATGCGAAAAATAAAAATAACGTTACGATTATATTAGTTTATTGACGCGAATCTAATATATCTAATACAGTATTCATGCATTCATTTCCTCCCAATTGTAAGTTAGTCTCAATTTTCTCATCGATAGACAAAACAGAAAGAAAGAAAGAGAGAGAGAGAGAGAGAGAGAGAGAGAGAGAGAGAGAGAGAGAGAGAGACTGTCATAGATCGGAAGGGAGTGCGTGAGTGCGCACTGCCTTCTAATTCCAGAGATTTTTCTAAAATTAATATCAAAGCAAAAATTTTCGATTGAAGTCATCGGTCTTTCATTTAATATTATTGTTAGAAGAGATAAATTGATGGAAAAATTTGAGTGCATTCACGTCGGCCTACAATTCAGTGCAACAATTCATACAAAAACCGACTCCACTTATGATTCTTACAACTATTATATGATTTCAAACAACAAATTTTTATATCAAATGTGATTCAAAGCGAAAATTCCAAAAATTTAAATCTATAATTCATTGAATGTTTAGCAATAAGTTAAAAATGCCTCATTTGAACGTATCAAGTTGCATTAATTGCTAATGCAATTAATATTAGAAACCTTTGTTATCCTTTGCATTATTTTCACTCAAATGTATATTAATTTATAAAATGAGAGAAATTTCAATTCAATATTATTAGTGAAAACTTAGAACTCATGTTAAGTAAAATACTTCAAAAATATCGAAATATTTTTTGATGAAAAACATGAATTTTTTGTATCATTAGATCATATGATTAAATAAAATAAATTTTATTTGCGATTAGTGTTCAGTCATTTTGGCGATAGATTTCCGCAGTTTTTATAAAAAGCATCCATCAGTTTCTGGTTTTCAGTTAAAATAAGATGTTTTAAAGAATTTGCCGCAAAAACCAATAAAAACTCAAAATTTTCTTATAATTCAATATTATTTATCTGTATTTCTTATAAATAGTTTTAAAAAGACTTCAATTAACTGATATTTTAATTCTTTTTGAAATTTGAATTCAATTTTTAAATGAAAAACGAACTTTAAATTTAAAAAAAAGAGTAAATAATTTTGGGCTCAAATAACAAAAACTGGCAGACATTCAAACATTCAAATATCTTAAATGAAATGTGATTTGAGAGGAATTAAATACTTAACAACTTTGAAATCATTAAAATTTTTATCGAAACTTAACTCTTATTTGTAGTAAAACAGCATTTGGAAAGTCATTCAAAATAATTGTGAATTTAAGAGAATTACTACTCGAAAAAGGTTTAATGTGAGCCCCAAAACGACCTAATCGAGTGTCACTTTCACGTATATATATCATAACAAAAAGAAACAAAATCTTTATTTGCTTCGCAACTCTGAGCAAAATTCTCAATAAAGTGTTAATTTATTACCAAAACTTGTTTAATGAGTTTAAAAATAATTTACATTTAATCGGTAAAACTTTTTTTAAATGAATTTTAAGAAAAATTAAAAAATATTCATATTTTTGATAAATGATTTAAACTTTTTTATTATCTATTTTATGGCTAAAAGATCTTCAAAATATGAATTCAATTATTTTATTCAAAACCAGATTATCTGAGCGCACAATGAAATTTATGTTTGTTTTTATCTTTTTCTCATATCAGTGAATAATGAACTTTGTGTTGAATTTTAGACAAAACTAAAGAAGTAAAGCCAAACAGTGGAACAAGTTTTCAATTTTATGGTAATTCACATGAAATTCATTTAATTGTTCTCAGAATCGGATGAAAACTTTTTTTTATAATCAAATTCATTGCTTATATTAATTTAAGACTCAGAGAGAGAGAGAAAGAGAGAGAGAGAGAGAGAGAGAGAGAGAGAGAGAGAGACAGAGAGAGAGAGAGAGAGTTTCAATTAGTTCGGGCACTTGTCGTATTGGTCTGACTTATGCTACGATAGACAGACTGGTCATGCATTGAGAAGAGCACACGAGACCAGAGTAAAAATGCGGTGATATTTCTTTTCATAGAAGTCTCCATAATTTTTAATATGAGTGACGCTGTGCTCAGCCATAAAAATATGTAGAGTTAGGAAAGCGTGAGAAAAGACAAGGAATACAGGGTTGACGTACGAGAGGAACGCTGTCTTCTATGATCATCGACTCATCTCAATATATTAATACGAAAGGATGAAGAAGTGGTAGTAAATGTGATGTTGGCTTTAGTTCACCGATTTGGGGGACGACCCAAATAATATTAATGCCGTGTAATCTAATTACATGTTTGGACTCTTATTTAGAAAAATCAATCATTTGAGTGGTCCATACTTAGAGCCCATACTTATCGCGTACCCAACGATGTCTGAAAATGTCTGTTCAACAGTTTAGCTGACAATTTCGTATATCTTATTGGAGTTCAACTGCTTTTTTGGTTGCCATCAAAAGTGCACTGAATTTCACTCTTATTAATATTCTTGAGATGTAGTCTCACTTTAACCTTAAGAGAGGTAACTAACGAACACACATTCGCTCAGCCTTTGCTTTTATGGCTAAATGCGGCTCAAAATCTTTATACTCGAGATTAATATTACAATATATTACTGGACAGCACGCAATCCAAACATTATATCAGAAAAAACCACTTTCTATACAAACATTAATTCTTAAACAGAGATATTTTAGGTTTAGATTTGGAAAAATTGTCTCATTTTGATAAAATCAAAACACACTAACCATTGAATGGCTGTCCTCAGGAATGCTCTCAACATTTGTAATACTCCTAAAGACTTATTACTCTTTCAACTATTTATTGATATTTCAAATCAAAACTCTTCTAATTATTCTAAATTATATTAATTTATAGGTTGTATTCGATTATAAACCATGTAAACCATGTAAACCATGTAAACCATGTAAACCATGTAAACCATGT
>JAQFXL010000727.1:0-17305 GCA_034693445.1 Edwardzetes edwardsi
CTCTAAAATTTTTTAATGTCATTTCCACAAAAAGTATGCATAGTTTAACCAAAGTTGAGGTTTGTCACCCCCTCACTCCCAGTCATATGGCTGACAAAAAGTGGTATCGAATGCCTGACTGAAAAGCCTAATTTAAATGACAACCTCAACATAAAATCAATGCAATCCTCACTAAACAACATAAAAGTATTAATTTAATGAGAAATTCTCTCATTGATAGTCGATTGCAGCGAAAAATTATAAGCTTGAAAAATTCTGTCATTTTATTGGAATCGACTATAATACATTGCCCATGATACACAATTTTTCAACCTGGCTTTTTTGGTTTATTCTTAATTAATATATTTTTTGTTTCTAGACTTTTTCAGTTCAAATCATAAGAACCCTCTTAAGTACTTTCTATTGTTTTGCATAGAAGTGGTATTGATTAGAATGACATTGCTAACTTGTTTTTTATTCATTCTCTAAATTTTAAAGAATGAGTGAAAAATTCCCGAAAAAAACTTACAAATAATGAGCGCTGTCTTAAAGATACAAACATAGGATTGCCTTCAAATGCCATTATTATGAGCTTTGCTTCCAAATGATTTACAATAAATATTTGTCAAAAGAAGTCTTGTCTTTGAGTTATATGAGAAAAACATAAAATAAAGCAAAAAATATCTTTTGAAGAAAAAATATTTGAAGTACTTATATGTGACTCACATTTGTACCGAACATTCACTCATTGAGGGCTTAAAAACAAAAAAGTCGGAGAATTAAAATTTATTTTGTCTCCAGACTGGCGATTCTGTCACACATCTGATGTGCGGTTCGGGCACTATTAGGGCTGTGCCTAACAATTGTCAGTTGAAAAAACTGGTCTCTCTCTCTCTCTCTCTCTCTCTCTCTCTCTCTCTCTCTCTCTCTCTCTCTCTCCGCACTATAGTTATGCCAACTTTCTCTCTCTCTAATTGTCTATCTATTAGAGCACCGATTGTTTTGTTTGGTAGTCATTAAAGCATGACTGGCACTCATGCAAAGAGTCAGCCCTCTCTTAAAAATGAAAACCAGTTGACATTATGTCTTCATTATTTGCATTTATAATGATTTTCTTCAGACTTTTTTCATTGAAGCCATTGTTTGAATACTTATTTTGACGAATACTTTTTGAGCGAAAAAAATCCCATCAAAGATAACGTCGAAAATATATTAAATTTACTCCAAAACCAAACTCAAACATAAAGTTTTTGAAAAATTAATTACACTTTCAATGACTATATTAAGCCTAATATTGCGGATCTGATATCCGATCGTTTCGATCAGTAGATCGTTTGGTTCACAACAAGAGCTACACTCTAGAGATAACAGTGCTCTCAGTGTCTGATATGGCATAAACTTAATGATTGACTCATTAATGAACCAAAAATCTTCTTTTATATAAGTGTCAGTGAAATGTTGATTGGCATCAGTTGACACATTCGATAGTTAGACACTGAGAGCACAGCACACACTTTATGCCAGTGCTCTCACTTTATGTATATGAGAGAAGTGATAATTTATTATCTGATTGGAAACCTGCTCTTTAAAAAAAATTCTGATTATTTAGACTTTTAATGACTAACGATATGTTGGTTTTGAAGTAATTTTTCATTCAATTTAATCGTTGACTTCTCTGAAGTCAATCCAAATATTTTTCATTCAAATTAATGCTCCGTTGAGTTGAATAGTCATAGCAACTGAATAAACACTATTTTCAGCCATAAATCAAAAAAATGTTAGAAAAGTATTTCGTAATAATTATATTTATACTAAAAATGTCACTTTTCTTTCATCTTTCTATTGAATTCTTGGAATAAATTCTTTGACTTCTTTTTCTTAACACAAAATTGCTTTTATTGTTGGAATTCATTGACGAACAAAAAGTTTGATTCATTGCCATATAAAAGTAATAGGAATTCCTATTGAAAAAGACTTAAATTGAATAATATTTAATTTACTTATCATTTATTGATATCAGCGGCCAATCAGTACTAAACCACACGAATAGAGTTCGTAGAAGAAGTTGTTATTTTCGTAATTAAATGCAAATTATGTTTGCTTTGAGACTACAATTCAGTCAATGAAAATGTGATTTCAATCTTTACTATTCATATAAACTAATCGATGATTAAGTACTATAAGTATTGATAAGATTTCGATAAGAACTCCCATTAAACCGATTCTTCAAATTATTATTGAATTAGTTATAAAGGGATTAGAATTAGACTAAAAATAATCAACAAATTATCATAATAGCAAGCAATTTGATTTTAGTGTCGTTGTGTACTATGCAAGGTGCTTTGTTTTGATAAGAGGATGTTGTTTCGATATTATTGGTTTGTTTGACATAATTTTCGACATCAAGTTTGTGGTGATTTTCAAGTGTTTTTAATCGATTCTATAGTGAGTTTGATCCCAGGCTTTGTAAGTGATAAAAATAGCGCTGGTTATTGTGTTGCTCTCCATTATATTGATGTGGTGAGCAATGGGACCAAATCTTATCTCATGGTTTTATGATGCTGTTACACTAACCCCTTGCACATCTATATTGCTATTACATTTTTTATTGGATAATTTTATGATAGTTTTGATTTGATCGGAGACAAACAAAAACGTGAGTCACAACCGGGAAATCTCATTAAGATTTCGCTTCGATTTCCTCAAATTTAAGTTTGTTTTCTCATTTAAGCCTATGTTTTCCTCATTTAATTGCTGGTTAAGTCGATTCGGGGGTATTTTTGCGCTCAGAATAAAAACAATTTTATTAGCATTGGATTCACAAAAATTTTATCAAATAATGGATTTTTTGACTTAAATTCCAAAAATAATAAAAAAGAGATTTAAGAAATTATTTGCGAGACTTCTTAATCTAGTAATGAAAAGATGACGTTATGTTTGCTTTTGTCTCAATTTATTTGTCAAAAAAATAATAAGAAAATCAAATTTAATTCAGTATTAGGGATGTGCAAAGTCTTCTCTAGAGGGAGTTGCCTCTCTATCGGGATAGTAATCATAGATAGACACAAATTGGCCAAATTTATAGCTTAGGATTTGCATAACAATCTACTGCTTAGTTTAACAACATGAGAAGAAAATCCACCTGCCTACTCTTCTGGACTAACCACTTTAGCAATAGAGATAAAAATTTGTGGTCAAAATCATCAATACAAATAGATTTTGAGCAAGATACAATTTTTAAATTTGAAATATTCTCATTTTCATAGCATTAGCTGTAAAATATTAGTTCATTCAAAATGTATGTTTGCGACAAAATGAGCATGATAAGCTTTTCCGTCAAAATTCTTTGTAAGAAAAGGCCTAAACACACAGAAATCATAAAAGGTTTTATCGATATTTTGAGGAAAACAAGGATACTATGTCTATGATCCAGGTGAAAACTCTTGTTGTGTCACTTCCTCTATACTCACAACTGAAATATAAATTGGAAACACTTTTAACTATCTCTCGGTTTAAAATTGTGGACACATTTTATTACTTGCCTAAGGATGTGAGGCTAACTTTTTTGCATCTTTTTTCAACTTGATCAAATGAAAATGTAAGCTTTTGGCCGCTTTAAGAATTTTAGGACACGCTTGAGATTTGAGCTGGCTCATTGTTTCTTCGAGATCTAGATAACTAATTGTATTGAATTTAAACAATGTAATGATAGGTTTGGGACATTTACTTTCTATCACTTAAGTACAGAATGAGGGCTGACTATAATTAATTTCAAAGAAGCGAAATGTTTGAGGAATTGCATGACTTTTGTTGTCATTCGTAGACTTCAAATGAATAAATAAATTAATGGAAAAAAATAATTTGAAAAAAATTACTTTCAAATGGGATTCGGAAACAGTATGTTATGGTTGGCATCAAATTAATTATACATTTTTTTGCATTCAAAACAATTTTGACCGTCAAATACAAGATTTATTGTAGGATAACGCAAATAATATGAATACAGGGCTGGTCAAGTTTGGGGACCTCCAGGTGTCCCAAGAAGACCTATCCGCCTTGATTTTGGTTAATTTGATCAGTAATGTTCTTGGTAATGTGTTTTTTGTGGTTGAGTAACGTTTAGTTGAGTGTAAAAACACCATATTTTTGTGACAGGTTTTCGAGTTTAAATCGAAACTTTGTCAAAGAAATTATCAATAGAATAGAGTAAAAGTTGGATAAATTCAATGGTATTGGAGATAATTTGTGACTTTATAATTTGTTGGACCCCCTGTGCATCCCTCACAATATTGGTATTAAGCGACAAAACAAACAATGAGAAAGTTAGTTTTGTCGAATTTTCGGTACTTTTATATACCATAGAGTGGATGAGACCTTCCCATAGTTTGTCTTCAGTACGTGCGATGCGTTAGTGGTCCCGCCTTCCACTATATAGCCGAGCAATTAAGCCGGCTGTGCGAGAACTGCATCAATAATGCGATGGGAGTGCGCATATTCTCAATTATTCTAACGTTGATGCATTGTGCTGTGCGAACGCTCACTTAGTCCTCAGCCAATGTCAGCGCTATATTATGGCGTTGAGGGCCGGCCAGTCGGCTAACTTGTTTATGGGGATCCACTGCACATCAGGAATGAAACTCATTCTGAAAGTCAGTCACAGTTTGGGTCATATGATAGACTCTAAGCGGAGAAACAAAATGATAAAATAAAATGTGTATCGCTCTCGGCTTCAACTGATTCTGAGTGCCTATCAATCGATTGCTATCACTTTGATCTTAAGATTAAAACCATTTAATGACACCAAACAAACCTCATTCTGTGCTTAAAGTATTGACAAAATCGCAACTCAATTGTCGCAAAAAGCGAATCTATTTTTATTTTTATTTGATATTCAAATATCTGTTCAATATTTAACAGGAATATAATATTCTGCTCAACACAACCGCAAAATTGAGTATATGTTTAGTGCAAAACTCGCTTCAAGTCTGCAATAATAGATGTTTTCATCGCAAAAGTCAATGCCGTAAATATTTATTCAAATGTTTTGGACAACAAAGTCGTCGAAATCAGTGATTCTCTGATTGATTGTCAAAGTTATTGATCGGATCAGAGATAAAGAGTACAACAAATCCTAATAACATTCCACAGCTTTTTATTCCACACCAACTCCAAGAGGAAAGACATTGTCTTCACATCATTTGTGTGAATCATCGGACAAGATAATGGACAATATGCACAACCCTAATAGTGATCCTTCGGGCCAATCGAGCTCATCACCGTCGGCAGCTGCGGCCGCGGCAGCAGCACATCGCTGGTATACAGACAATGGGCCTCGAATGGAGGACTCACGCAATATGATAGTGCCCGACGATATGGACATGTTTTTTCATTCAATGAGCGACGGGAGCGGTAATCACGTCAATGCGGCATCTTATTATGCAAGTCCTGCAGCAGCAGCGGCCGCTGCCAGAGCTGCAGCCGTTCACAGCTATCGTCCATCACCTCACGGTAGGCCTTCCTTCCATTTTATTCTTATTCTTAACGGAAATAACAAATTTATCAATATTTGAGATTTAAGCCAATATTTAGCTCTCATTAGACTCGAAATTATTATTATTCTATAAATTTATTCATCGATTTTGTTATTAATATTTTTGTGTTTTTATATGATTTTCATAACATTTTCGTTGCGTGTCTTCGACTATGAATTAGCCATCATTTTAATGGCTTCTCTCAGTGTCTGCGCTATAGTTGGCACTCATGCGGTGCACTCTTGCAGTGTATTATAAAAAATTTATATTATAATAAATGCAGAGATCAGTTGGAAATGACTCCTGAGATTGACATTAAAGACTGTGCTCTCGGCGCTTATCTCTCTGTTGTATCACTTCATTTAATACAGGGATACATACGTTAGGGTAGTCTCTCGTTGTGTTTCAATTTTAATATTTCATTCGGTTGTGTACTACTTGTGCCAAAAATACAAAATTAGCTCCAAATGAGAGATGAGCTCAGTCACACAGGCTGAGAGCACAGGCTGGGGCGCAGACATTAAGGGTAGAATTTGTGTAGCATTTAGTATGGGATTAATGCTATTCTTGTAATACATTTCAGTTATTTTCATCATTAAACAAAGTTTTTTGTTTTACATTTCAATTGATAGAAACATTTTGCAACAGAAAAGACTGAAAACAAATAGAAATCATTTATTTAGAAAAGCTTTGATTCAAAAATAGGATTCAATGCGTAAAACATTAAGAATTGAATCAATTCTTTGTATTTAATAATAATAAGACATTTGAACACAAAGTTTACACAACAGTCGAGAGAATGAGAAAAAAATCAAAACCAAACTTAAGTTAATAACTATTATAACAGTTCTTGTATTTCTGGGCGGGTATGGCATGTATGGCATATGCGGTTTGCCGTCAATTCGCTTCATATTTGATGGCTATTATGTTCCGTGAGTGCAATATTGTTTTGCACTGGCATATGATGGCCAGCCCTCACCTCAGAAGTGAGGGCCAGTGCGTCAAAGCATTTAATGTCGATCAAAGAGCGTATGGATTGTTTGAATGTCTGACAGCCATAAATTAAATATAACACCAGCACCAGAAGAATACTCTGTAATGATCTACTGGTGCGGCCAATCATTAAATGTAGAGAATAGTCTTCTACTCTTAGCCATAATCCTGAGGCCAAGTGTTTGTTTTGTGAGCTTTTTGTCAGACCACTAAACACTACTCATTACTGGCACAGCACATACATTCAGATTAACCTTTTATTACGGTCTACTCTCCCGGTTCTAATCAAATCAAGAACTCACTTATGAGTTATATCCTCTGCTTTTTGACCATATATTAGATCCAAGAATTTGAAACAAAAAATTGAGAAAATCTCTTATCTTTTGTAGTGTTTTGTTGCAAAGTATCTAATATTTTGATTAGATATCTAACTATAGATATGAGTCCCCAAAACAGACAGATATACAGCGAAAGGGAGAAAAACACCAGAAGTTGATTGTATCTGAAGAGAGAAAAAATATTACCGAAGATTTAAAGCCATAATAATATCAGTGAACTCAAGATTGAAGTGAAACACAAAGTGTAAGAGAAAACTAATATTCATGTAATAAAAGAGCAAAAATTCTTGACATTGAGTTGTGTTAATGTAGTTTCAAAAGTCAGTCGCGTTTTATGAGAGATGTTTCGCTCGGGAAAGCCGTTCAAAAATAAAACAGAACTCATGTGTTGTTCGCCTGAAATGCGATTTCATATCAATATTCAAAAACATATCATAACTTTTACAACACATATGACTGTGAAGTAGAGCTAAAAGAGCTATAGTTTAGTCAAATATATTACTTATAATTTGAGTGCAATTCTGCGCTAATTTGGGAGATTTGAAACAATAATTCAAACGCCAAAATGCAATATATTTAAACACCAAACAGAGTGTAAGGGCTGGCGAACTGTCAAAATTGGTTGCAAATGCTAAAAACCAGATCCCGGTGCTCGCTGTGTGCACAGGATAGTTTAGTCATTGATTCAGAATATGTGTAGGAGAGGAAGGGAGAAGGTAATAGCGCTCCGGAGAACAAATCTAAAACGAATTAGACACCAAAGGAGACATACATAATATTCTGAGCGCTCACACACTCACTATTGCGAACACACTTTGTATGAGTAAAACATTTTTCATTTTTGCAATTTTCCGGTCCAGTTATGTGAAGAAAAAACGCTTTTCTAAAGTAAATATTGAGTAAAGAGATACTTTATATTCCTAACAGTAAACTACATGCCTGTGCCCACTGTCAGTGCCCGAAAAAAAATATGGGCCACACGCCGATCTAATATGCATAGAGCCAGAGCTGAGCGACCGAAACATTCTTCTCGTTTTTCTTATACATATCGAGTGATACAATATTTTTGAGTGCATTTCACTTCACTCACAGTTTTTAATAGCTTTTATAAAACGGGTATTAGTTTTGTGAAAAGTTTAGCAGAAAAACGGAATAATTTAACCCAAAAACTGATCTTCTTTTTAATGGTATCGCATAAGGAACTTGACTTATGGTTTGACACAAAAACAGATTAAACTCATATGAAATTACAATTTTGTTTGACTCGGAGTCAATCTTTACTTCCCAAAAATGTACGGCAAATAAAATATATGTGTTTTTAATAAATTTATTTTTCTGACTGTCGGACAAATGAACGCAAAAATTATTAAAATCAACAAAAATTAAAATAAATGCGATCTAAATGTGATCTAATTTATGAAGAAATTCACTAAAAGAAGAGAAAAAAATGTTTGATTTATTTATTAATTTAAATAAATTTTATTCTTATTTCTCTTCTAACTGTCGATAAGTTATTCATAGCCTTATTCATAGCCTTTTCCGCAAATGTTAAGCTCTGGTATTAATAAAATTGAAAATTGAGTTTTCTTTGAGTCAATCGCTGAGAATCTCTTCGGAAACACTAATTTTCACTTATCTTTAGATGATTTTGAATATTGAATAAAGTCTTCTGCAGTGAAGTTACACAATATTTAACGAGTGATCTTCAGTACCAATTCCTTAACCATTGAGGGGAGGGATCATTGTTCGGTCGGTCTGTGCGTAAAATATCAATGCCCTGAAGGCTATCTATACAACTGATCAGAGCGTATACCAGTGCAGAGCGCGGGGAGAAAAGTTATATCAACTCAATTAAATGTAAATTTCTTTTTTTGGAGATATTATAAATTTTTTGACTCGTTTTCAGGCCTTAAAATACAGTAATAAATAAGCTTTGGGTCGAAAACTATATTATGATTCATAAAAATTTGTTTCTTTGCTTTTAATCATAAGTGTATTTAATACCTGAATATTAAATAAATAAAATTATTGATTAATAATATAGTTTATACTCTGATTAACGAAAAATGGGTTTATTTGAAGGCAAAGCAAATAAAAATTGTTATCCAAATTAGTTTTGAAATAAATATATATTGAATTGAAATCGTATTTAATTTATTGATACAAATATAAGTCAATCGATAAGAAAGCGATAAATAATTTCGAGACTAAAATGAGTTTATTTTTGTTATAAAATCGAAAACTAATTAATCGAAAAGTAGTTTAAAAGTTAATTATTTTATAATTGTTTTCTGTTTCTATTGAACGGACAGCTCGTATGAGTAGTGGTCAGGTTTGTCGGCCACACTTTCATAGCGCACTCCATCCGTGGATCTCAGCGGACTCGAAGCCGCCGATGGTGCCTCACCCGGCTCATCACCCTGGCCAGCCGAGCTGGTGTTCTCCGTTCGGTTCGTCAAAGCCGGTGTCGTCACATCACAGCAGTCCACCAGGCATGGGTGTAGCGCACGCTCCTAACGCATCCTCCCATTCTAGTCCACATTTATTTAGCTTTCCTCCGACGCCACCTAAAGACGCCACTCCGGACAACGTGTCCGGTAGTGCATCGACGGCCAACGGCAACGCACAGTCTGCCAATGCTCCTCCCGGTTCATTAGGCTCGTCAGAGTTTGGCAGTGCCAGCACTGGCAGCCAAAGTAGCAGCACTAGCAGTACGGCGAACGCCCAGTTGGCCGGAAATTGCAGCGGTTCTGTGGGCTCGTCGGACACGTTGTCCTCGTCTGCCGGTGTCGCCGAACTGAAGCCGTATTATGTGAATGCAGCCACACATCACAATATGATCACAAGCCTGGGCTCAGCCTTAACTAACTGCTCGAGTAGCAAACCCAGAGAAGGTACAGGTGCTAACTTCTCTCCAAGTATTAATCAGAGCGCACACACATATCATTCTTCTTCGATAAGTCCCTATTATCCCGCACACTATGTCGGGTCGAGTGCAGGCCCTCCGACGTCGGGCTCAGTTAGCGAACTTAGCGCTAGTTCTCCGTATGGATTCCCCCATCACTCACACCATAGTGCGTCGTCACTGCTTAGCGCTAAATCCATACAAAGCACCGGACAGTCCAGCAACAAGCAAAGGACCAAGGGAAGGTCCAGCGCCGGTAAGCGCACCGTCACCACCACTAATAGCACAGATCCACTAATCCACTAATAATGAGATAATTAAGACATAAAACTAATTAAAATCGCAATTAAATACATTCCAAAAGATATGAATAATTAGGAAATCATTTAATGAAATACTTTTTAATATCAGAACCATTTTATTAACAAATTTCAAATCTTAATCCAAAAATTAATTCAAACTCTGATTTATAGTTTGAATTTACTAATAATTTAGTGACATTTTAGCCGAGAAATACACATCACTTATGATATATACCTGATATTCAGCGCACAGTTATATGACTTGACTGCTGAACGATAGAAATAAATTCCTATCAATTGCTAACCATATCTAACGAAATAAACTATTTATCATTTAAGGAGATAACACTTCTGTCTGTTAACCCATTTCTTGGACTAACAGCAAAATATTCACTTTAACTAAATCTAAATCAAAGCGAAATTATTTCTTCTTTAAAGCAATTTCGGTCATCACTGGCAGTAAATGAAGTATTTTTTAGTTATAAGAGGAGAAACATTTTGTTATGCATTTGAACTCTATTACCAACTAATGACAGTTTGAGCAAAAAACCGCTATTAATGAGGCTTTACTTTTCACGAGAATATATTAATACCAGTCATACACTTCTTAACCATATTCTGAATACGGCTTATGAGTCGATAATTAATGGTATCATTAATTCATATCTAACTTTGGATTTACTGTAAAAAACTTTTACTATAATATATTTCTGTAGCAAAAACACGATTGCATTCCAAGTCTCAGAAATCCTACTCTAAATTCACGTTTACTTTACCTGTTCTTTGAAAGACTGACACAACTGAGAAAGGAAACAAAATTAATAACAAAACAGCTCTAACTCTCTGACTATGGATTTGGTGCAAAGCATTGACGATAGAACTAATCATAATATGATGTGCTCTGCATTTAACATAAAACAACTCTTAAACCTATTCCTAAACTCTGTATTTCATTCACTATTATTCCTCTTTATATCCCAATAATAACTAATAATTTCTATTCTGATGTTATTTCTTGTGATAAGCAGTTTGTCTCACATTATGTTTGTATCTCTTCTGATCCGCTCATTACCTAAAGTTAACAAATCATTTGATTGTAGTTATCTGTAGTTATCCGAGGGATAAGTGCTTTTTGTGCACCAATTTGTGCACCAAATTATCCTTTTTAAGAAAACAGCTAATTTATTACCAGGGATAGCCAGTAAACACAGCAAGAAAGTTCATTCGTTGGTATCAAGTTAATTGTCAAATGAGATCAAGAGATTCAAAGGATAATTAGTTGCCAGAATTTCCTAGATGCTTATCGATTTTCTTACTTTTGTTGTTGTTTTTCGGCAAATCAGACAATAGAGGTCTGAAAGGGCAGTCAGATTCCTTGGGTTTACCATTTCTTATGTTGTTTTTGATAGTTGAGCTATAAATCAGATTATATTCATTGTTATTATGAATTATGAAATTTAATGCCAGGAATGAATGCTAACTATAGATCGTGTGTTGTTTAGAGTGCGGAGTAATATGTGATTTAATAAATCAACAACAGGTCCATAACAGCTCCCAAAGCATATAATTTAGAGCATTGAATGCATTGGATATATTGAATATTATTTAAACCACTCTTTAACTAACAATTGTAATGATTTTCATTCCTCTCTAATCCTTATCCGTGTTATCCATCAGAAGGTCGAGAATGTGTAAACTGTGGCGCGACCTCAACGCCTCTGTGGCGAAGGGACGGTACCGGTCACTACTTATGCAATGCTTGCGGTCTCTATCATAAGATGAACGGTCAGAATAGGCCTCTAATCAAACCCAAGAGAAGACTTGTGAGTATAGATTCAATTCATATCTATTTGTTTGATTGCATTCATTAATAATTCACTTATTTATCACTTCTCACGAATTGTATATAAAAATCAAATATAAAAAACAATTCTTGAGTTTGAGTCAAATTTATGCTCAGATAGCCTGTAATCAGCGTAAGGGTGAACAGTGCTGAGCACCAGATGATGTTAGCCCTCTTAGCCTTGTTCGCAATAATTGGCAAATGTTGCCAAAGATGTTTAGTTGTGAATGAATGCAAAAACAAATTAGTTAATTATTTGCACGTTTATTCTTATAAGAGACAAATATTTGAATATATGGCTAATCTTTTCTTTGGTCTGTCCCCTTGTGGTGTGCAGTCTGCCGCTCGTCGCGCTGGAACCAGTTGTGCCAATTGTAAGACAACCACTACGACCTTATGGCGCCGTAATCATAACGGAGAGCCCGTATGCAATGCTTGTGGTCTTTACTACAAACTGCATAATGTAAGTGATGCCTGTCGTGGCTATTTCTCATATTCTGTGCTCATTCTGTGCCCATTTCTCACTTCATTTATCAGAAGATTTTCTTTGCCATTAAAATTCATTTTTTGACTGATAAGTCATAAGTCGTTTCGTCCAAAAAAACTAAACTAAAAGCTAAATATATTTGGTTTGCCTTAAAAGTCGCTTAAATACCTGATAATAAATTTGCCTAGCTACAGTTCTCCTCAAAAAGCAAATAAATAAATATTATTTTCCTCTAAATCGCTTAAAAACTAAAAAGAAAACATAAATTAATCAAAACTAATAGAGAAATATTATTAATCAACTTCTGGTCATAAAAGCAATGTTTGTCCCAATGTTTTATAGTTTGTGATGAAAGACATGCAAATTAATAAATCTGATCACATGCTGGCTATAGCCTTGACTGAACACGAGCTCAGAATAAATGAGATAACTCCGCAATTTTTTCCCAAGTACAACTCAAAACCGCAATATATCTCCAAAAGAGTCCTAAATACAGGACTGTATCAGAGTAGTGTTGAATCGCAGATAAATTAATATAACTTTTTTTTCTTCTTCTCGTTTGATATCGAATCTCATGATTTATTCCGGTCTTCAAAAACATTTTTCATGTCTCAGATTTCAATAGAGTTCATAAAAATTAAGGAAAGATATCCAATGTTTTAGGGAAAATAGTTGAGTATTTTCACAGAGGACTGCAATAATTCGTCAGTTGATTCACATTTGATTCTATGAATAACTGCTTTTTAACTAAGAGTCCATTAAAACTGATTTAATGTCAATTTTGATCTTTTTTTGGAATTTTGATTTCAGCTTAATTTCTCTCTTCCATGAAGTTTATGAGAAGTTTATGAAATGTGTTTTTGAATGTGTTTTGAATGATTTCAAAAATAATTAATATAGAAATTAAGTATTCTGTTCATTGAGGGTTTGAATCCTTGAAATTCAAGAAATTATTTTTCTTTTATCTTTAACTCTGGCTTTAAAAGTAATACTTTGAAATGATTTGTTGGTATTTAATGTTTCTTAAGAAATGCATTTAAAAACAGTTTTCTTTGACTCTCTTCTCGTCAAAGAGATATATAACTAAATATAGTCTTAATTATGAAAATGTTTTCACTTTTCAAAAAACATAAATCCAGTACATAATGAGTGTGTGTTTTGAGTTGAAAAATAATTTTAGTTTCAAATATTGTGTACTTTTGGCAAATATCTTGAACTTCAAAGCATTAAACGTTTATCAGAGTAGAAATACTAAGATTTTTTTGCTCGAGATTTTTTGAAAAATTGCCAATCATTAGGATATATATTAGTTTTTAGCTCTTATTCTGTTCTCATAAAGCATTGCATTTCATTGCATTCCGATTCTATACCCAAATATGAAAAACCAATTTTTCATAACTAACTAATGGTTTTGAACCTAAATATCTATAAATAAATAAATATTTGCTTTTCTTATAGACTGAGAATAAAATTGAATGAAATATAAAAATGGTTTTAAAATAAATGATTTTCATAATTGTATTCAACACACAATTATCATTAGAATATGAAAACAGTGGATAAAGTATACCATTGACTGGTATTAACAAAATGTTTTTATTTTTCTTATTCTTAGCCATTATTAAATCCTCGAGGCTTTCAATTTTGTGTAAATAAGAACAGAAGGTTTAGAAACAACTTAACTATTATTAAATATAATCATAAGAAACCCCAGTATTATAATAGCGTTATATTTTCTTCTCATTTACTATTGAAGGGAATGAATACTTTTCTGATATGTTGTGTTGTATTGCTATGTGATGTTCCAGTGAGAGCCTGAGAGCCATACATACCAATGCCGAATGTCTGCATACGTTGCTCACTAATGTCTTCTCATTTCAATCTACTCTATACTCTTTGCAATGCTATTCACAATGGCTTCGAAAGGCATTTCACTCTGCGATGCATTAACCCTAATATGAAATACACAAAAAGCAAAACCAAAGCTATCTTTTTATTCAGTTATTTATTTATTTCATGTCTTTGATTAATGTTCAATAATTTGAATATTGTTTTTATTATTAACTCATTTTTCTATTATTTCTATCCATTATAAGTGAGTGTAAAGAATATAATATCAGAGAATTGCAAATAATTATAGGATTCAAATAAATTGCATAATTTTTTATCCAATTTTCCATAGTATCTATTTATTTATTCCATAGTATCTATTATTTTAGTTGTTTTGTTTGATTTTATTATAAATACGAATAAAATAAACATTGATTTTCATTTTAACGAAGATTTAATCTTCACTTAATCTCAATTTACGCAATTTGTTTCATCATTTGCTTCATATGTGAACCGAAATACTCAAAGCAAATACTTTTTATCGGATATTCACAATAATTTCTGTCAAATTTCTCTTCGGTGCAAAATATTCTATCAAATTCTGTGATCTATTCATTGCTTTTATATAACTTCTGTTTTGTTTTCTACACACAAATATATATTCAATATTTACGGTATTTATATATATAACTAAGAGATTGTAATCAACACTACTATAGAGAGGAAATACTGCTCTAAAGCGCGTATTTAAACGATTAAATCTTATCCAAAATAATCTGTTTTCTGAGATTACATTCATTCATAATTTTGATTTCTAGTGAAATGTATCCGAAAAATATTTGATAAATCTTTTATTCAATTACTGAACAGTTGAGTCGAGATTTTCATTAATTAATCCTCTGATAAGAGGTATAGAAAAAAGGTATTCAATCAAAGTTTTAAATACTGAATGAATTTCAAAGCGGTTTAACCTTTTTTTTAATAAAACCAAATATTGGCTTAAATATGAATATTTGATGAAATATTTCGGTGTATTTGAGCAAAATTTCCAGTCATTTCTTGCGTTGAGTTTTTTTCTTCAAAAATCAAGTTTTCAATGTCTTAGTGGGAAATTTTTTCTCAGCTCTTGTGTTGATAGTGAAGACTATCTAAATGTAATACAAGTAATGAAATTCTAGAAATTCTGGTCTATATCTATATAGATATGATATTTCATTTGGAGACACAGTTGAGCACAACTATTATGTTGTGCCTCATTAGTATTAATATATTAAATTATAATTTATATATAAATGTTTATCCAGTATTGAATATCCGTTCAGTTTTTGTCTCTCTGATAATGTTCGGGGTATAATAGTCTGAGAGCCACACATATATCTATTGGGACAACATGTGCAAAGTCTCACATTACAGGCATAGG
This sequence comes from Edwardzetes edwardsi, assembly GCA_034693445.1. Classification (NCBI taxonomy): domain Eukaryota; kingdom Metazoa; phylum Arthropoda; class Arachnida; order Sarcoptiformes; family Ceratozetidae; genus Edwardzetes; species Edwardzetes edwardsi. The sequence continues at coordinate 15,629 of JAQFXL010000727.1, forward strand.
CGCCACCAGACACTCATTGAATACCCGACAATCCCATGAATTCAATGCCAAAAATAAAAGAATGTATGACTGACTGCGAGAAGACTCAGAATATAAGACTAACTGTTATTCTGTTGTTTTAGTTTTACTTTCAGAAGAATTTTAAGAAAATATACACAAAAACTATTATAATAAACAAATAACTCATTGAATATATTCTTTGCGATTGAATTGCAATTTTATCGGCAATACAATGAAAACAATGCATCGATTGTTCTCTGAAATCAATTATCGATAGATTTTAATTAGAAATTACACCAAAAGAGTAGTAAAAATCAATTTTCTTCATATTTCGAATCATTATTTATAAGTGAATTAAGAAATTAATTAATATATAAATAAGAAGAAAATTGTTTATAATATTGCAATCAATCATTAGATCTCTTATATTGAAAGAACTGAGTGAAAAGAAGAGCAAAAAGTTTATTAATTAGTTTAGAAATCAATCAATAATAGCCTTAGCTATCAGTTATTTAATGTTTTATCAATTTATGTGTGGAATTAACAACAAAAACAAGTGGAGAAAAACCTTTTTTGCTTCACTCTTGGCTTTTGCCGCAAGCATTCTATGCATTATATATCAATATATTTATATATATATATATATATATAAGCCGTATATTTACTATTAAATTAATTGTCAATGAAATTGATTTTTAAGTTCATTGAATTAGAGCACACACACAGACACTCAGCATCATATGAAAAGCCACTTGAGCTGAGCTGAGCTGATCATTTCTAGGCAGTGCCCACTGATTGCTAACAGAGTTTAATTTGCGTGACATTCAATCAATGTTAGCAATGCAAACACAACTTGAAAAGAGAGGAAAACCCTTTTTTGCAGCCAAGAGTAGTGATCTGTAAATGATTTGATTAATAAATTATCGAAAAATTCTTCATTTCTCTCAGTTTTATGTTTTGGAGAAAACATTTTCTCTGTTTTTGTTGAAAAATAAGATAAAAGAGAAAAAGTTTTGCAGAAATTCTTGTGTTTTGAGCCGAGAAATGTGTTGTGAGAGAAGACCCGAACGCGCCCTACAATCGGTACGAACTGTTTGCAAGACTAGAATGAAAACTAAGAAAAAAAAGTCATTAATCATCAAACTGTAAAACCTATTAAAGCACTCCAGCACTTCAGACACCTTTCCCTGTAATAACCAAAGAACACATAACAAACAGAAGAGAGGAAAAGATTCTTTCAATTTGTATAACAATTTTTTAAGTTAAAAACCCGAGAATTTCTTCTCTCATCTGTTTAGTTGTAATTGAGTTCAGTTTGGGTTAACATGACTTTCAAGAGTGAAAAACCGATTTTTTGCGGTCCGACTATCTTATTAACACTCAAACTAATACAGAGTCAGAACTAACTGATGAGAGAAAGTGCTACCAAACAGTGCTCTCTACACATATTTACCAATTTGTTCGGGCCGTCAATCCTCACGTGTGATCACATCGAGAATAAGTCAAATAAAAAGTTTAGATTATAGCTCACACACAACAGCGCTCTTCAAATGCCATTTAACTTAAATTATTTATTTATAAACACAAACGAAATATTAGTTTTTTATTTCGTCTGTGAATTCATTCTAATTTTGCTCTCTCTCTCTCTCTCTCTCTCTCTCTCTCTCTCTCTCTCTC